>JAXQQM020072248.1:0-26022 GCA_034641835.2 Pinus albicaulis
GATCTGTTGGGAAAAATACTGAGAGGGGGGGGGTGAATCAGTATTTAGGGCAAACTAAAACTTTTTACTTTTTCATGCTCTAAAACCCATACGCTACTTTGCTGAAGCCAACTAGCGTATACACACGGATATCATCCATAAAACTCGCGTATACATAGAGATCTAATTATGCCATTAGTTCTTCACTTATATCATTCCATCATTCATTCATTAGATGTTCTATAAATAGTAAACATGTGTAGTAAGAACAGAATAAACCATCACACAAAGCATCACACATGAACACCATTATTTTTAGGTGGAAACCCAAGTCGGGAGAAAACCACCGCTGCAGTTGCTCAACCTTCAATATTTTATTATAGAGAAAACATCTTACAACATATGTGCTGGTGCAGACTCTACCAGCACGCAGGCACCCACCTGCGCTCGTTTACCAGCCTCTCCTGGAAGGGAGCTCCAACCCCCTGACTCGTTTACCAGCCTCTCCCTGAAGGGAGCTACGACCCCCTGAACTCGTTTACCAGGCTCACCTGGAAGGGAGCTACGACCCCCTGATCTCGTTTACCAGCCTCTCCTGGAAGGGAGCTACAACCCCCTGACTGAAGGCTACAACCCTCAGCACCTCTATGGACCACTTTTCATCAATTTTCACACTGGATCCAAAGCTTCCTTTAGGACACCACTTGCAGGCCACGTTTCATCATATTTTCAGACTGGACCCTTTCCATACTTTTAAGCACAATCAACCATGAAACATATACATATAACTTACTGACAGATATCAGTAAACCAGCAGAACAGATCAGACATTTCTTACCACAGACTTCAGCAAACCCTAGTTTTCATACGCGCTTTCCTTTCTCTGATGTCGCGTATATACGCGCTTCCGTCCACATAAACCAGCGTATACTTCAGTACAAATTATAGAGCTAATTTTGTTGCGCATACGCGCTTTCTCTTCAGCGAAGCCGCGTATATACGCGCTTCCTCTTCGGCGAACTAGCGTATAGATCTTCAACCATTATAGAGCAGCATACTTCTTCAGATCAGATATTCAGTTCAGATTTACCCTTTTACTTCAGACAGATGTTCGCCTCATCTCAGATCTAAGCCTTACATAAACAGATCTAGCAGATACAAATACATTCCAGATCTAGATATTTCGCTTCATCATTTCTTCATAGGTGCATCATAGATTCAGATCTATTATCAAACCTTTACCCTTTCCATACAGATATACTTCATAGAGAAGTATTCATTCAAGCTCAGACATCTTGCTCCCACTCTCATGATTTGCATAATGAATTTCATCTCTTTATATAGGTTTATCCTTTTTCAATACCATGAGCCCCTTTTTCAATACCATGAGCCAAAACAATACCATGAGCCCAAAACTACATTACTTCCGATGGTATTCCTGGACGGGGTCATTTAGACGAATCATTACCCAATACAATGGGTCAATACCATGGTGGTTACCCCCGGTTTTGCACTTTATGAGCGCTTTTGCCCATACGCGACTTGGCACGTACTTTACCGCGTGCATACGCGACTTCTCCTAGGCAAATCCGCGTATGCCTTGAGACATAATCTTTTCATCATAGATCTAGCACATATTGAAATCCTTTCTTCATTACCTTCGTACTCTCCGTAGGATACTCGTATTTTCATCTTTAAAACGGGTTCATCAAGACATATTCTATCAAGCACAACTTCATCAAGTAAGTTGCCATCATCTTCACCGTGTAGGTTGCCATTCAAGAACAACTTCCCTACATCATATTGTCAACAAACATCATATCACATCAGATTTACATCATTTACCAAGTTCATCAAGTCAAGAATAAATTCATCAGGTGGTTTGCCATCAAGGACAACACATGTCAACTGTCTCATGTCTTCATCTTCATTCAGTGGGTTGCCATCAAGAACAACATTCTGCATCATATTGCCAACAAGATCAATAAATTCGTGTTAGAGGCCTTGGAGTTCATACCAAGCATGTGTGATTTCAAATTTGTAGCAATCAAGGTCATTTATTTCCAGTTGCTTTAAGTTAAATTAGTTCTAACTATTGATAGAACTAGTGGAAGCTTAGTTGTGGAGTGGTACAACAATGTAACTCATATATCATCAATTTAATTGATGAATCAACCAAAAATAGCTCGTGCATTCAAGGAATTCGAATTCCTCAGCTATGGAGATTCTAAGGTAGTGTAATATCAATTATATACTAGATTGAGTGTACAATTTAGAGTATTGATTAGGTGATAAATCCTTAGGAATTTTGAAAGAAAATAAGGAGGAAATAGGGGCATATTTTATGAGGAATTTCTCAAGGAAATAGGAGAGAGTGCAGGAAGTGCGAGTGTAAACAACACATTTGCAGGTAGCAAGAGTGCAGTCAATGTGAGTGCAAGTAGAGTGAGAACAAGTTTACTCTTACAGTTTATCCTCAGAGTGAGAGATCACAATTGTAATTGTTTCTAAATTCACTTGATTAATGAAAATGGGCTTAAGGGATTTTTAACAGTTGATTTCCCCTAGAAAAATCTGCGTACCTATGTATTTGATGATGCATGTTTGTGCATGTTATTCTAAACTGTGAGTTAATTTCTGCATAGATTTAGAGTAAATTTATGTCTCTTTATTTAGATTACATTTCTTGAGCAGTTGCAATTATATCACCATATTTATTCATGGTATCAGAGAAAGATTCACATTATAAAAAGTATTCAACCTAGGTATTGTTTGTTGGATTTCTATTAGTGGTTATCTAGTTTCCCTAAGTGTTGTGGACAAGTGGCATATTTTTCACAAAAAATGGGTTATATTTTGATACCCTAAGGATTAATTTTTGGAGAAACCAAGAGCGGTCAAGTGGGATGGTTTTGCTTCCCTAGTTCACTTTTTTGGTGTTTGAAAAATTAGAGATAAGAGTGGTCGTTGCATAAGTTGTATATCAGTAAATGAGTGACTGTATGTGGGAAAATATGAAAGCCGTAAGAAGAGTGACAGTAATAGATGATATGACATAGAGATATGGAATATATAGAAGGTTGAGAACTATTCAAAAACTTAGTTGTGAACAATGAATTTCGTATGCGGTATGTAAAAAATTGAATAACTCAAGTACAATACACATGAAAGTAACCATGGACTGTTAGTAGGAAGATTGGTGGAACCCTAGTTAAGGGAAGATCCAAAAGACACTATGTTTGGACTTCTTAATGGAGCTCGAAGGATGTTAGTGGGAAGATCAGTAAGCCAATGTTTAGTGAGACAATAAGGTGTATGTGATCATTGATATTGGTAGATTGCGGAGTAACGAGCAACGATATTTCCCACAAGGAGATTGAGACTTAGAGGAGGCTAGCCTCGTAGGAGGCCCATATGGAAGTTAGTACTAGATCTAGGGAGATCATACTCATTATTTCAATAGTTGCAGAGAATTGTGGGTGCAGAGAATTGTGGAAGAATCAATAGAGCAAAGAGAAAAAGTATGAGCAGATCATATTTTTCCATGCATGCAACTATACCTACTAAAAGAATGAGGTGAGGTGATGTAGATCCTTAGTCCCATAATTGTAGAAATTTGGGCAGGGTCCATTGATGCATTATCCTCATGGATCATTACCTTGCTACAGGGGCCCAAAATATTCAGTAGCAGGAGGATCAACGTTAGTAATATACTAAGGAAGGAGTGTTGGCAGTAGAGCAGGAGGCTCAGTAGCAGAGTTAGTAGCATCACAGTTTTCCTAGTAGACAATTGCAGACACAGTTGATTCAATGTTTTTATTGGATGCTTCTTAGTTATAGTTGTTGCAGTGCAACAACAACAGTGACATGTAATGCTACAATACATTCCATAGGTGTTGAATAGAGGTGGTTGAAAATTCATTTCTTTATAAGAGGGAGTGTTGAGAAGTGTAGTAAGAAATTCACAATTTGACTTTTCCTTAATCAAATTGAGTAAATCGAATTTCCACGTCAATAGGAAAACTTTGAGGTAGTTAGTTGAGATGACATGGCTCTTGTCACTTAGTTAGCTCAGTAAATTCAAGTTAGAGGACTTGGAGTTCAGTTAAGCAAGTTTTATTGCTAATTTGTAGCAATCAAGGTCAGTTATTTCCAGTTGTATTCAGTTAAACTAGTTCTAACTGTTGATATAAATAGTGGAAGGTCAGTTGAGAAGTGGGACCGAAGTCTAACTTAGAGATCATTTAGTTAACTGATAAATAAACCAAAAATAGCTCATGCATGTAATGAATTCAAATTTATCAAGTTGTGGTGGAGATTACAAGGCAGTATACAGTTAATTATATACTAGATTGAGTGTACAATTTAGAGTATTGGTTAGGTGATTAATCCTTGGGAATTGCGCAATCAATTTGGAGGAAATTCAAAAATAATAGGAGCCTATTTTCCTCAGGAACTACCCAATTAAATAGGGGAGAGTGCAGGCATTGTGAGTGCAGGCAAAGCGAGTTTAGCCATAGTAAGAACAAGTTTACTCTTGCAGTTTGTCCTTAGAGTGAGAGATCACAATTGTAATTGTTTCTCAATTCACTTGATTCATGCAAACAAGCTTAAGGGATTTTTATTAGTTTCTTTCCCCTAGAAACATCTGTGTACTTTTTTATTTAATGATGCATGTTTGTGAATGTTGTTCTAAATTGTGAATTAATTTTTGCAGAGTAGTAGAGTAGAATTGGGTCTCTTGATTTTAGATTAAATTTCTTGAGCAATTGCAATTCTATCACCATATTTCTACAATCATGATATTTGGATTTTAATTCCATAGTTAAAAAATATTGGAATTTTAACCTTGGAATGAAAAAAGGGTGATGTTGCATCGCTAATTTTCAAAGTCATATGAAAATCATGATTTAATGTGACCTCCAAATAAAAAGAACTTGGTTAAAGTTATCATTAAGTTGGTAACAGTTTTCTAAATGTGTATCCTTGTGGGATGATTGAGTGGTTGGTATAATGAAATGTTATCGCCTCCACCCTATTTCAAATCCCATAGGGGGACATATTTAGCCTATTGTGATAAAGCTCAAGGAGTAGGCTCCCCCATCCTCATGGAGTCCTGGCTCTTGCTAAGTCATAAATTCCTAGTATACCTGGCTTACGTGTTATTGGATCTACTCTTGATGTTCAAATTGCCAGTCTTTAGGTTGGATTTTGGGCCTCACCCAGATTACTCCAATGCATTATCGATTCACTTTGGTTAATATACAAGTTTTGTTCTAAATGTAATAGGTCTATAATTTCCTTATATCTATGCTTACTACATGGGAAGACAACTTTGGCATAGTTTCCAATTGTGCACCATTTGGATTCTATTTACTACTCAATGTTGAACTCTAGAATCCCTATGATTGTCTCCCTCACAATAGACAATGCCTTGTCATGTAGCTACCCCATATTCTTGTACAAAAACTCGCATAAGCTATCACTATTATGAACTAGGGGTTGAGCATGTTCACCCTAGTACTTGTGAATATTGCATTTTCTAACCCCTATTACCTTAGTTGTATTTGGGCTAGATTCACATATCCTCCATAATCATAATTGAAAGGAAATTATTCTTGAGACATGGAACAAATATAACATCATCAAATTTTAAATAATTACTTGAATGCAATTGGAAGGGAATGGTACCAACTCCCACCATGGGGTATTTGGCATCATCACCAAGTTCAACTTAGCAACAAACTCATTTATTTGAGTTTCTACAAAATTTTCTGCATTTAATATTGGTTGTTTTCTCCCTCCTTATCTGGACACTGTGATGCATACTACCCTTGCTTATGACAAATGAAGAACTTGATTTTACTCAATTACTTATTCCTTGATTGTGAGGTTAAATCCTTATAATTTTCCTTACCCTTGATATGTACTTCACTTCTACCCTTATGTCCATCCAAATAAAGCTAGTTTCTCATCACTCCATTTCTTGTTAGCTTTTGACTCCCTTTGAATCTCTTCTTGGATATAATTATCCAAAAAACTTTCAAATTTATGAAGGTTCTAATGAGAAAAAATACCTTTGACAAATGGTTCCATTGGAACTGAAAATATATTCAGTGTCATGTTCATGAGCATTTCATATGCAATATTCTCCCCAAATACTACAATTTTATTATGAATTTGAATATCGTTCATAAGGTAACTCGTAACTAAATATGGGTTGGTCATATATATGGCTTTGATTTTTTTCTGCTATATTGTTGTACCGCCTAATCCCATGTCTTGAATTTTCTTCATATAGTAGGATATTCATTCTTGTGTGCAGAGAAGGGTAGACAGAAAAATGGCAAAGGGGATTAAAATTATTAAAGAGATAAAAAGTGCTTGGAGGAGCCTTTTTTGCGTATACAAAGTTGGTTTAAATGCTAAACTTAGTGGCTAGAACAGTGGATCCTATAAGTGAAACTTTGGGCAGATGTGGCCGACACATATAACAAAGGAAAAAAATCTTATTAGTCTCTGGTGGAACCCACCCTGCAGGCGTACCCCCATGGAATTCCCCCAAGGCAATGTTAAAAGGGAATGAAGTTGAGTGTCGGGAGAGGAGGACCAGGATGATGTCATACTGATGATGACACCCCAATAGGAGCACCCAAGAAGCACACTTAAATGATACAAAAGAAAATATATGAGCTGAAGCTGAGCAGGCGAGTTCCACCCAGTAGTAACACCTCAATGGTGTATCCTAGAGCGACAAGCGAAATGAAAGGAAAAGGAAAAACATGAAAAATAAAAACAAAAGGGGTCCACCCCCACATTGAATAAAGAGATCCAATCAACGAGAAACTAATGTGTGGATTTCCGTCGGGTCAAAGGATACCAGGTCCCAGGAGAAACTTCGAGGGTAAACTAGCATGACGGATAATCCAACATTGGCAACCAGAAATTCAAAGTCAACAATCAGAAATAGGCGATCAACGACTAGGATTGATTCTAGGGGGATTAAGCCTCATCCTCAACCTTGTTCATTCACCCTGCCAGAGTAGGGGGACCACACCCACCCCCAACGTACTAAAACACTAGTGATGCCAGCAAGAGAGAATGATTTTTGCTAGGCCAAGGGCCTCCCCCCAATTTATTCTGGTCTAATTATGTGTATCCACATTTCTTTCCCAAAACTCACCACACCATCATCCCATCCACACATCACTCCACCACTCTCCCTTCTTATAAAACCTTTCCACGATAACCATTGTAGTTTCAAAATTATTTTTTGTTAATAGTGTCCCCCTATCACTTTCCTGTGCTCAAATATGTGCAACCTACAAAATAATAACATGGCATCTTTAGCGTCTCCATGCCCAACTTCGTTTGGTTACCAAGTAATGCACAATACTCACCGCTAAATCATTTCCTTCACGATTAAAATGAAGAATTCAGTGCCTAAAACCCCTAAATCTTGTGAAAAGAAATCCTCTAGCCACACTAAACCTTTTATGGACTCAGAGGCTAAAATATATGACCCCTCCTACTCTTACCACTTTTCAAACCTTCATTTTTACTTATATGGCCGATATTTGAGGAGCGAAGGCCCATTCTGGGTAGTAGATTTAGGAATGTACCACCAGGTCACCCCCACAGTGTACCATGTCCATGATTTCGCCTCTTGGCTTGCATCTAGTTACATCAATGAGAGGAATTGATTTGTATCCTCGATTGGAGAGAAAATAGTGGAATTCACTCCATAACTGATCCAAGATTCCCTACTGTGTCTGAAATCTCCAAACCCTTAAATATTTACAAAATATACTCTCTTTTATACTTACAATGGGCTCTCAGTTGTAGCACAACAAAATTTCCTCCAACTAATTCTAGCACCTAGCAATCAATCCCTCCCCATTGCTAACAGGTTCCCTTTTTCTATGTTTTCAGAGGTAGTACAACCCATTCTGATTGCTATTTCCCTACTTTTTGGAGAAGAATAAATAAATAATGTTACCAAGGCCACCATAGGGCTCTTGCACATAATGATGCAACCATATCTCGTCCTTGACATACCCTCATTTTTGTCTGAATCTATAAAATTCTAGTTTAAACATTTTCCTACCACTTATTACTTGAAATATTATTATTTTTTGGTTTATCTTTTATGTACACTAATGTAGATAAATTTGAATACTTGGGCCTAAGTGTCATGGATTCTCACAAGAAGATAAAATCAATTTTTTATTGGGAAATTTCCCTAAAGAAAAAGGAAAATAAAGAGGGCTTCTCTCAGTTCATATCTACTTACATGGCCACTTCCTATACAATTATAAACAATTTTCCACCCCCTAGTATCTTTCCCAAGAAAAAATAAATCCTACAACTCAACAAAGATAAAAGGGTAATAGATTGGTACCTATTTGAGGAATACATTGAGATTAGGGTTTATGGGTCAGAACTTCCTCCATACTACTTAGCTACCTTCATGCCCATGAGAATTTGTTCCCTAGACTTCATGAGACAAAACCTGAATGTTGACCAAATTCACTTAATCCTTTCCAAGAAGGGTTATATGTTCAAGCTACACATGACAATAGGTCCTTTTGTGGTCCTTTCAGCAGGTAGAAGACATGTTGAAGGGGCTCAAATTTGAAATGGGAGATATGTGGCACTATGACCCCCATGAAATCATATCAAACAGGAGAAAATCCATTAATGCTTATGATTATGAGAATGAGTAAAGACCCATTCTTGAATGGAAGGCTAATTTTGATTATTGGCCCATTAATACATAAATGGAGATTGATACACCAATCCAAATCAAAGGGATCAAAAGATAATCCTAGACGAAGCTAGAGACACAAAGATTGAGGAGGCTTCATCTAGCAAGAAGGATAAGTTGACTGAGGAAGAGGTTGAGGAAGAGTTTGAGACCTTGCTGACTAAAATGAAGTTAGACTAGAAAGAATTTGAGGTATCCTTAGAAGACTCCCAACAAAATGTAATGTCCACCTCCACAATGTTGGAAATATTGGTCTCTCTGAGAAGTTCATCCATAAAAATCCTAAAATGATAAGGATGACAACTGGTGGAGGAAAGGAATAGAAAGGTTAGAGAAGAGATGTAACAATAACTAGATTCACACTTAGTCCCTTATCATACTAGGCTCTTAGCTGCCATGGACTTGCAAATAAATAAAATGAAGATCTCTTTTATTTACCATATAACACAGTCCCTCCCATCAGGATCACAATTCAGGACTGTATATCTATCTTTAGACAAGGAAAGCATCCCATTAGAGGAAAAAATAAATTGGCACAGGAAAACTAGAGAAATGTTAGAGTGAGCTGAGAAAAAGTCCCCCAACTGTCAGCAAGGATGAAAAATTGTTAGAAAATTATTCCATCAGGGTGAAACAAGAAAAGTTTAAATCTAGAGCCCTTCATTTGCTAAATGAAGATTACAAAGAGTTAGTTATCAAACTAGGTGTAAACCCAAATGTTAAAACTGTTGTGGAAGCCATCATTCAGAGCTCACAGTCTGAAATTTAGGAGTTGAGGAAAAAGATACAAATTCCTGCATCTGAGCACATACAGTCAAAAGAGTTGGCCTAGGTGGAGGGTGAAAAGGAAATCTTGGACAAATATCTAATAGATAGGAACAATGAGGTCATAGTCCTCAAGCAACAAGTGGCAGATTTCCAACAAAGGATTGATTGACATATTTGTGATGTAATCGTGCCAGAGGACCCAAAGAATCCAACTGGACAATTGACTAAGGCCCTCATAGAGTTACAGTTGTCCGAAAATGAGCTTAAGAAGGTGAAAAGTGAAATGGAGTGTACTCAACATGATCTCACACAATAAAAGAAATAGTTGGAGACATCTAGAAGCAACACAAAACAAGTCAACAACAATTTGAAGGCTGCCAATGATAGGATCACAGAGTTAAAGGACAAATTAAAAGGGAATACAACCTTGATCTAGGCCAATAATTTTATTTGGTATGGGATCATCTCTTAAATTAAGAACATATGGGAGAACTTCACCTTAGTAGCAAAGTGGAAGATCACCATCAAAGATACTGAATATTTCATCAGGTCATCCAAAGAGGATAATGAAAAAAACGTTGAGACAACAAAGAAAATTATCAGGTACCTAAATGAAAAACCATTTGATGAGATGAGGACCATGGATATTGTTGAAAGGATTGGGGAAATCGTGGAAATATCCAATATGATTCAAAAAGAATCATCCATGGCTAGAGCTGAGGAATGTTTAGGTGATTTATTAAACTCTGTGGTTTCCTTTGATTTGAATTTTGATAGAAGGTCTAGAGTTGGGTTGTGTTGGAAATATTGAGAGGGGGGGTGAATCAGTATTCCTTTCAATTAGAGAATTAGTTAATATTCAATTATTATCAAGGTTTGTACAATGATAGCAACAAAAAAAGGAACACAAATGCACATATTTTTTAAGGTGGAGACCCACTCTTGGACAAAAATCACCTAATGCTTTTCTAATAATTCTTTAATATTCAACTCCAATTGAAAATAAAGCTCCAACTTTCTAGAATATAGAAAAGCATTCTTCTCTAGCTCCCACTGGATGGACGCTCCAACGCTCGAGATTCTTCAGTAGTCAACTGAACGGATTCCCCAACACTCAATGAGCTACAACTCACCCTAGCACCACCCTACCACCCTATAGAAGAATAAAATAAGAATGGACTCCCGTACCAGGGAAAATGGTCTACTTTACAATGATACATAATGATGTAGAAGAATAAGACACACTAGACCATAACCCCAAATATGACACAACCACCTAATGATGATCCTAGACCTCCCGACACTACCTCTTCAACTCTTGGCAG
Organism: Pinus albicaulis; assembly: GCA_034641835.2. Taxonomy (NCBI): domain Eukaryota; kingdom Viridiplantae; phylum Streptophyta; class Pinopsida; order Pinales; family Pinaceae; genus Pinus; species Pinus albicaulis. The sequence continues at coordinate 10,840 of JAXQQM020072248.1, forward strand.
ACAGACACTAGAACAATTTTTACAATAATGTATTTATAATGAATTAGTACAATGATACTTTACAGTGACTGTATGTAGTGCTGCCCACTTGAAGACTTCATGTGATGAACTTCTTGCTGTTGTTCTGCACCTTGGTTGCTGCTCTTGCCATGCTACCCTCTGCTGCACCTTGCTTTTCTTTGCTGCCCTAGAAAGTCTGGTCCTTTGCAGCCCTTGACAACACATGATCTAGCTTTTTCTTACCTTCTAGGAGCTCGATATTGAATTTCGTGTATCTCTGTTATTTCAGACCCCCAATATCTGATATTCAGTCCTATAGTATTCCTCTGAGTCATCTTTCCAATGCCATAAGTCTGACCCAATTTGGATTCCTCAAGAGAGATTTATACCCAATTTCTCACAATGCCCTAATTATGGAATGTTTCAATAGAGCGAACTTGTATGGCATGCCACGTGTCATTGTTTCTTCATTTAGCTTTGAAATTGATAGAGTAAAAGCTAAAATCCGTGCACTATCTTCCAATTTTTACAGAATTCCAATCTGATACTCAGATAGAGAGTTATGATGATTTTCCCAAGGTCAATTCTTTGAGATGAATTTCCAGAGCCTGCAAAAACACTGACTTCCACAGATCATATCTCGGAAAATATTGCGCACCTTGATCTGAAATTTTCACAGGAGCTTCCTCAGGATTTCGGATTCGCCTCATAAAAATTTGAGCTTCTAAAGCTTCGTATAAAAAAATTTAGAGCGACAATTCCATGATGACCTGTTTCAGATGGCGAAATTCCTTACATAAGGAGGATATGAGGATCACAATTTATATAAATGCTTAGGTTGAGAGGGGCTTTAACAAGTGAACATGGGATGGATTTTAGGAGCTTAAAAAATATTATTTATGACTTTTCAATGACCCATGCCACAACCCCATGGGGTTTAGTCCACTAACTGGGGTTACAAACTTCAAACATGAATATCTCTCAAATAGTGAAGAATTACGTGGCGTGCCATATATCAACAGAAACATCTCGACAAGTAGAAACCATCAAAAGAATTATTGAACCAGAATATATTAATTTGGTAGGTAAAAATTCCCATGCAATATTGGGGTAGCCCTTGGTGCTGCTTGGGTTGACATCAATGACAACCGTTGATCAACAGGTTGCCCAACTGTTGGGATGCCTTAGGGAACTTAGTCCTATGGGAGCAATATCAACAATCATTGGTAGCGGTAAAGAGAAAAACTGACTCTGCTCACAAGAATGATTCCACCCTCAAAGGGAAAACTATAGTTAATTTTCTGAGGAGGGATTTACAACTGCTTTTTATGGTGAAAACCTTGTTCATTTACAAGCCACATCACACGGACCTGAGCATCCTGATGGTATCATATTAGTACTACTTTCTCTCTCCTTTTCCAAACCCAATCCTATGGAAGAAGTGTGATCAAATGGTTAATCCACCTCAATTCTGAATCATTGATCCTAGGTCCCTCCCATCGGAACCATCAAGTCAAAAATGAAGATATTTTGTTGTGTCAATCATGGCACCTCATGTTATTTGATGTCTTGTAAATATTTTATTTCAAGAATGTAATAAAAGTTGTTATGTGATAATTAGGACAACTATGCTAGTAACACACTCGAATAGTTTAGCTGGTAGGAATTTATGAGAAGATCAAGAAGGAATATTTTGTAATGGGTACTCGTCTATGATACCCTATAAAACTACTTAAGAGATGCATTAAAGGGGTACTGATTTTTTGGTTCCAGGAAAAACTCTAAACTGTGAATTTTGCAAGTGTTTGAAGAACCATAGATGTATGCCTTTTTTGTATTAATAAAGAAGTTATGGTGATTCCAAATGCATGAAATGTGTAGTATGTGATATTTCCTTTGTTTATTTCCATGTGTTTCTTTCCTCTCAGAAGGTACGTAATTGCAGTCAATGTATTAATCTCAGAGTTATGGATTCACCTATGTCAAATGTTGACAAAGGATACATGTGATGTATGAGGTATAATTTCCTTAATATGCACTCTACACCCTCTTTATTTTCATTTACATTATCTATTTCATTGTTTTTTTCTGAAGTTTGATGCACAATATTTTGAGATCATCCCTCTGTATTTAAATTTCTCTTCCCTATGTCCTTATTTTACCCATACTATAATGACCAACTTAACTATATGTTTCTGTAAGTATGCCACCAAACCTGAATGTTAAGTCCTCTAAGATGTAGAAATTTTAACACAAATTATGTATTGCCTAGATTCTCCTGATCTAACAATTATATTCCACTGTTAAATACAAAATATCTTCTACTAAAATCTTTGCGGAAAGTTAAAACACGATTTCCAATTGCAAACACATGAAGAAAGATCAATCACACATAACACAGAAGTTTTACCGAGAAAGCATAAAGCTAAAAACCCCACTATCATATATTATGTATATATCATGGATTAAGAAACAATCTCATACAAAACTCTAATCCAATAGTAATTAGTACAATATACAATCGTCTCACATTGTCATACAAAAATTGGCAAATACATGTGCCAATTTATTGCCTCCTGACAGCCTACCTCCATTGCACAATCCATGTTGATCACAATCTCTGAATTAATGAGATCCTGCCTTGCCTTGACTACGCAATCCTCATTGGAATATCCAATGTGTGTGTGGCTGCATGAGTGCACCCACTAATGTCACAAATGATAGTCAAACTGTCCCTTTCACCTATCTCTCAACTGGGTCTCCACTGGATCTGACATGCATGTAGTTAAAAATAGTAAATATTCAGTTGCATGTGACATCACTCCACGTGAACTAATTTAATATTTAATTCATTGATCTCTCACTAGCGTATCTTTAGTTACAACTAGTTACAACTAACACAACTGAGTTTAACTCACTTAAATGAGTTAAACTACTTTACAACTCACATAACTACACATCCAACTCTGTTAGAACTTCAAATCACTCAGTTACAACTAAGGCCAATTTCATGTCCCACCAACCAACCTTAGAACACAAAATTCCTTCAGCTAACTGGTTTTCGACTTCAGTTAACTGGAATCAAGTGCTTCAAGAGAATAGATTAATATTTATTGTCCATTTATTATTAAGAGATAATAATAATCAACATGCATTCTATATTTAGACACGTGATCTATAAATAGACTTCGCACATGCATCTAAAAATAGAACCTCATCTATAAATAGATTTTTCTCATCATTCTAAAAATAGCCTTCCACTATAAATGGAATTTACTCACCATTCTAAAAATAGACATACACCTAAAAATATCCTACGGGCCCCACCTAGTGTAGGTGCTTAATTTTTGCCAGGATCATCATCTTGTTGAATCTCAACACTCCCTCTCAACAAGAAAGGGATTATCCTTTACCCCGATCCTTTCTCTATGGTATTCAAATTTTCTCCTGGTGAGCGCCTTCATCAGAATATCTGCATCCTGATCTTCTGTACGAATGTACTGAAGCAAGATGATCTTCCGTTGCACATAATCTCAGATATGATGATACTGGATATCTATATGCTTAGGAAACACATGATTAATCGAGATTTTAATGAAACTCAGATTATCATAATGAACCACTGTAGGATCTAAATGAGAACCAAACAAACCAACCAGGATCTTTCTCATCTAGATAGCCTCACATGCAGCTTGACTTGCTACCATGTATTCCACTTCCGTTGAACTGAGTCCCACGGATCTCTGTTTCCTGATGTACCAAGAAACAACTATAGATCCGATACTGAAGACCCCTCCTGATGTGCTCTTTCTGTCCGTTGGGCTGCCCGCCCAATCTGCATCCGTGAAGCCATGCAACTTCACCTCATCCATCTGTATGTACAATAAGCCATACTGAGTTGTGCCCCTGAGATATCTCAGTATATTCTTAGCCGCCTTCGCTTGAATAAGCTGGTTCACCGCATAGCATATGTCTAGTATTGTATTTACTAAATACAATAGCGAACCCACTAACTATTGATAGACATTAGCATCCACTACCTCTCCAGATGTAACGTCCTCTTTCCTCCAGTTTCTTGGAAGAGGAGTATCCATGGGTTTGCAGCCTTCCATGTGAAACTTACCAAGTATCTCCCTTGCATACTTGCCTTGAGACACAAAAATTTCACCTTCTCACTGCCATATTTCCAATCCAAGGAAATAATGAAGAAGGCCCATATCCTTCATCTTGAACTCCTTTGCAAGGTCCTCCTTGCATGAGTGTATTAGTTGCTCATCACCAGTCAGTATTAAATCATCAACATAAAGAAAAATGATTAAAATCTTACCCTCCACCACAATTTGGTATAGGTTTTCATCTGCCTTACTCTTGGTGAAGCCGAGTCCAGTGAAATAGCTGTCGATCCGAGTGTACCAAGCATTGGGTGCTTGCTTCAGCCCATACAACGCTCTTTTGAGTCTGCACACATGCAACTCGTTGCTGAAGATCTCAAATCATTTAGGATTCTCAATGTACACTTATTCCTCAATGATCCCATTAAGGAACGCAGTCTTCAAATCCATCTGATGAATGTGCCAACCCATCTGCACTGAGAGAAAAAGGATGGTCCTTATGGAAGAATACTGTGCGACAGGTGCAAAGGTTTCTTCATAATATATCCCCTTGATCTGTGAGAAGCCCTGGACCACAAATCTAGCCTTTTACTTCTCAACACTCCCATCAACAGCTTGCTTTACCTTGTAGATCCATCTTGAACCTACCACTGATTTATCAACTGACTTTGGAACAATTTCCCAAGAACTGTGTCTAACAATGGATTCATACTCCTCCACCATTTCATCTACCCATGTGGGCTCCTGCAATGCTTCCTAAAAGGAAGATGGCTCAGTCACAATACATTTTCTCATGAGAGCCATGTATCCAGTGAATCGTTCAGGAGACTGTCTTTTTCTGCATTGTGAAGTAGGGACTCCTACATTATGTGAAACATCAAGTTTTAGCCTCTCAGCTTCTATGGTACGCCTTCTGCCAGATATGATGTTTGGCTCTGCCTGAGTGAACTCCTACACTCCATGAACCTCCTCCTGTGGCTAATCCACATCTAGAGACTCATCTTTGGGAACCAAAAGTTCCTCCTCTGCATGTAAGTCTAGCTCCCTCTCAAGCGACAACTTCATGGCTTTCTCCTAATTGAATTTTATATCCCGTCGAACCACAATCATTCAACTGTTTGAAAAATACACACGATAATTATGGGGTGTTTTTGTGTACCCCCAAAAAATACCAAATTCAACAGTCGACTCTAGCTTCTTCCTGGCGTTCTTGGTCACATGCACATAAATAGATGAGCCAAAAATATTAAAGTGAGAAACATCCAATTTCTTACCAATAAAAGCTTCTTCAGGTGTACTCATGCTAAGTACTCTATGAGTGCAATGGTTTTGCACATAAACCGCAGTGTTGCATGCTTCCACCCATAAATGCATTGGTAGGCCCTGATCATGCAGCATAACTCATGCATCACCTACGATCATTCTGTTCTTCCTCTCCGCGACCCCATTTTACTATGGGTTATGAGGCGCTATGAGTTCTCTTCTAATTCCTTCTTTTCTATAGAAGTATTTGAATTCGTTCGAGATGTAGTCTCCACCATTATCACTCCGTAGAGCCTTCACTTGCTTCTCGAATCTTTCTCAACCAATGCCTTAAACTCACAGAACTTTGAGAATGTTTGATCCTTCTTCTGCATGAATAAGATCCAACATTTATGAGAAAATTCATGAAAAAAAATAACATAATACCTGTGTTTTGTTGTTGAAGCAACCAAGAATGGTTTACACACATTTGTGTGAACTCTCTCCAGGATCACCGAAGCACGATTCTCCTTTTCATGAAAGGTGGAATTTACATACTTCCCCATGGTGCAACTCTTGCACTGATCTAACTGAGCAACTGTTCCCATTGGAAGTCCAGTAGATATTTGCTACATGACTTTCAAAGCTCCATGATGAAGATGGCCCAATCGCCTGTGCCATAATTTGCCCTCATCCTGGCTCACCAATTTTTCTGCCTTTCCCATCATTGCAGCACAGCCTTCTACCTCCAGCTTATAGAGATTCTTAACTCGAATCCCTATCATCTTGGCTTGACCTGTTGTTTTGTGTCGCATGAAATCTTTTCCATCGCTGAAAAAAATGTCATAGCCTCTATCCTCCACCATCGCGACTGAGACCAAGTTTTTCTTTAGAACTGGAACATGCATAACATCTTTCAATAGAAATGGTTTACCTGACTCCCTCTCGAAGGTAATGGTACCAATTCCAGTCACACTATATCATCCATGGTCACCCATCTCTATATGCATTTGGATATATTTCTCCTCCAAGTCATTGAAAAGCTCCTTATCTCCCGTCATGTGGAAGGAAGCACCACTATCAAGATACCACACCAATCCCATTGTGCTTGAAACGAAGCATGCAATAAAAGAGAAATAAAGTTCAAATTGCGAGGCAAGGGCCTCACTAGCTACAACTCCAACAAACTTCTTTTTCTTCTTTTTCTGTGGGTAGTTAGTGGCGAGATGACCATGTTCGTGACAGTGAAAAAAATTCACCTTGGAAAAATCTAGCTTCTTACCTTTTGACTTGGATTTTGAATGGAATTTCTTACCCTTCCCTTTCCTTGCCTTGGAAGCCAAAGAAAAATCCTCTTCATCATCATGCTTTGATGACGAGCCATCTCTGGTGTTCCGACTGAACTCCTCCTGCACTAGATCTGACCACAGTCATTCCCAATCCGACAGTTTTTCCTGTTCGTTGATAGAGTCTTGATAACTGTGCCAACTCTTAGGAAGTCCCAAGAGAGCCAAGCTCACCAAATCATCATCAGCAACCGTGATTCCCACACTCCCCAGTTCATCCTGACATTGGACAAACTTTGTGAGATACTTAGGAATATTGTCGCCCTTTTGCATCTTGATCTTTCTGGGTTTATCCTTCAGCGCCAATTTCCTATGGTCGCTGCTGCTTTTGAAAAGATCCGTCAAAGCCTTCCACATAGAAAATGGAGTGGATTTCCCATGAAGGATTGAGACAATATGGTCTCGTATACCTTTCAACAGAATCCTTTTCGTCTTCGCTACTTTCTTTTGCCATGCGTCAAGTAATGTAGCATCTGTCAAAGCGGGCTTAGGAACATCACTATCGATGAATTCCTTCAAGCCATTATCTTCAAGAACCGCCTCCATCCTGTCCTTCCAAGAAATGTAGTTTGATTTTCCCTCGAGTGCATACTCTAGCCGCAAGCCATTTAAAGACATTTCGATGTTTACTCAACGATCACACCAAGAAATTCTTACAACAAATTCAAATTTTTTCTAGCAACAAACTCAGCTACTGCTTCAAAATTGCAATCTTCTCTGCTCCGATACCATGTAGAAATTTTAATAAAAATTATATATTGCCTGGATTCTCCTAATCTAACAATTATATGTCACTTTTAAATACATAATCTCTTCTACTAAAATATTTGCAGAAATTTAAAACACAATCGCCAATTGTAAACACATGAAGAAAGATCAATCACACATAACACAAAAGTTTTTATCGAGAAATCATAAAGCTAAAAACCCCACTATCATGTATTATATATATAATGGATCATGAAACAATCTCATACAAAAATCTAATCCAAGAGTTATTAGTACAATATACAATCATCTCACATTGTCATACAAAAATTGGCAAATACATGCGCCAATTTACTGCCTTCTAATAGCCTGCCTCCACTCCGCAATCCCTATTGATCACAATCCCTAAATGAATGAGATGCTGCCTTTCCTTGACTGTGCAATCCTCATGGGAATCTCCAAAGTGTGTGTGGTTGCATGAGTGCACCCACTAATGTCACAATTGATAGTTAAACTGTCCCTTTTACCTATCTCTCAACTGGGTATCCACTGGATCTGACATGCATGTAGTTAACAATAGTAAACCTTCAGTTGCATGTGAGATCACTCCATGTGAATTAATTTGATATTTAATTAATTGATCTCTCACTAGTGTATCTTTAGTTACAACTAGTTACAACTAGCACAACTGAGTTTAACTCACTTAACTGAGTTAAGCTACTTTACAACTCACATAGCTACACATCCAACTCTTTTACAACTTCGTATCACTCAGTTACAACTAAGTCCACTTGCATGTCCCACCAACCAACCTTAGAACTTGAAATTACTTCAGCTAACTGGTTTGCCACTTTAGTTAACTGAAATCAAGTGCTTCAAGAGAATAGATTAATATTTATTGTCCAATTATTATTAAGAGATAATAATAATCTACATGCATTATATATTTAGACATGCGATATATAAATAGACTTCACACATGCATCTAAAAATAGAACCTCGTCTATAATTATAATTTTCTCATCATTCTAAAAATAGACTCCTGCTATAAATATAATTTTCTCACCATTCTAAAAATAGACATACACCTAAAAATAACTTGCGGGCCCCACCTAGTGTACGTGCTTAATTTTCACTAGGATCATCATCTTGTTGAATATCAACATAAGAGAGCATTCAATGTGTGCTTATTGATCTGAAATTGGAGGATAACTTCTCCTTCCTAAAAACTGGTTGTCCTATGATGCTTTTCAAGTAAGAATGGCTCTTATTATATCAAAAAAGTTTTAAGGTCTCTTCAAGGATAATGAGTTAGTTTCATGTGAACTTAAAAAAAGAGACATATCGTCTTTTAACTCATAAAGGAAAACATGAAGAGGTACAACAAAAAATTTGGTGATAGATTTTACCCCTCCTAGGCTACATCTTCAGGCCTGGTATTATGGCTAGACCGCTCCATAGATTTCATTGATAAAGAGTACATAAAGTGTGCTGGAAAAATGAGTGGCTAGTTTCCCCTTCAAGGAAACTTCTCCTGAAAATAAATCTCACTATAAAAGGCATGAAAAGCTACATTCGGTAATGAAACAATCAATAAGAAAAGAGCTCTCACATCAAGACCCTATACTCCATCTGAAAATGAGCATAACAAGTACAACAATTCCACATTGAAGTACTAAAAGAGAGCTTTCCTAAAAAATAAAATGAGAAAAGAGAAACATGAGATGCAACATAAATATCACAACTTCTATAGATAACATATGAAGGTTGGAAAACCCCTACAAGGTCCTTTCCATGCTCAGAAGCCTTCAAAAAGTGCTTCAACTCATTGATTGATTTTGACACCCATAGAATCAAACCTGCAAAAAATTATCTTCAGAAGTGCTCCAATCAGTGAACAAAGGATTCTATTGGATTCATAATGTTCAAAAACCCCTATATGGGCTCTTCTATAGCTAAGAAAGGACAAAAAAGCATCAAGTTATGGCTCTCCCAAGTTTTTCCTGTTATTCGTCCTCCAAATTGGATCAACCTACAAACTGAGTGATAAATATGCCCTTTAATTAGCTCAGGAGGCGACGAATTTGCCCGCAATAGGTGTAAATTGTCGCTTTGTTTAAATTCCAAAAAACCATTATGCGCTAAACCAGGGCCACATGGGAGCACCATAAGGCCAAGGGCTAGACCAACAGTTTTCCCTCGTCGACCTAGGCACCCTTTTTTCGGGCGAAGGTCACATGGACGTGATTGGGCTGGGGGCCGAGGGTAACTTCCCGCCCCTGCTGCTAGAGCTTCTGGTGGTGTTCATATAGGGTGCCAAGAACCAAGAGCTAGGGCTAACCACCTACACCCTCCAACATAACTGCTTTCCTCAGTTGCATGGATGGCAATGGGACCCAGGGCTAGGGCCTACATCCTCACCCCCTCCGCCAAGCACCCTTGAATCCTCTTGCTCTTGGTCATGTGCACTATCACATGACCAGGGGTCATTCCAATCGGGGCTCTGCCTACGCTCTTCGCCATGGTCGTAAGGAGGTGATACAGTAGGGAGCTGGGGCTAGTCCTCGCTCCTTTTCTCTCTTTATGACTGCATTGGGATTCTGTGGAGTGGATGAGACCAGGGGTCAAGGATCAACACCCAACCCCTCTCCCAAATGCACAAATACCATAACCTTAAATATATGTGGCATTGTATATGGGTTAAGAGCCAATCCATAACCGAACGATAAATCACATAGTCTGTGGGAAGCAGGTCACGCAGTCGATTCCTGCCAAAGTCGCCGAGCCCATAAACAAAATTTTATCCAATGTCAAGGTGCCACATGGCAGCCTCTGGTTGGGCCACCAAAATGACTTTGACAAATCAAATTTAGCCAACTCACACATGTACAATCATGAAACTTGGAACTCTGCGATTGCTCAACCATACGCATAGTTAGAATGCTGACATCATCATGACACCAACAGTATGGATTGCCCAAGTCAATAGCCCAGTCAGACCACCTGTAATTTTTTTAACTATTGAGCCAAATGATCAGAAGATCATATATTTTTCATACGACATTAGATTGAGGCGATGCAAGTGTCGTCAGAATTAGGAAGGCAAACACTACGACTTGAAATTGATTTCGAAAGATTCTGGGCACTTTCATTTTTGAGCAAAATTTTGATCTCCAGATCATACCTCCCCACTAGGAACTATTGGACTCCAAAATTTTATATTCTCCTAGCAAACAAGATGAGGAAACATGTCAAAAAAAAAAAATCTAAATCCTTAATTTTATGTTTTCAATTGGTTCCTTAAAGCTCCAATCAAGGTACTCCACCTATCCTCTGCGTGAAGACCTTACCTTCCTGTCAAGAATCGAGCCACAATTCTTATAACCATGCAGGAACAAAAAAATTGATGGATGAAGTTTGAACATTCTATCCAAACCATATTTCAATGCTCAAACAACTTCATCTTGAAGTTCCTTTTGTTGAAGGCAAAGTTGACTTTCCATCTTGGAAACCAGAAGAAATTCAATGCTTGACATGCACTAATTCAAACTTTTCTTTACTTTCCTCAAACTATGCTTGTACATAAAAGTACTCGGGATGCAATAATTCAATGACAAAATTGGCTTTGTCCACAAAAACATAGTCATTTTTTGTACAATCTTTATCAAATATTTCATTCACAACAAGCTTCATCTTGAACAATTATATTGCTGAGTACATGATGCAACTGTAGACAAATTGAACGACATACACATGTTCATCCCAAAAAATTCCTCCAACAATTGGAATTATAAACTGAGGTAGGGGCATTAGACACTAGCCAACAATGTAGGAGGTTTTGTCCACATGTTGTGGCTAGGAGGGTTCAAACCACTTGAATTTGTAACAGCTAGGTGGCAATACCTTAGCTGTCTGTTGCATTTAGAGCAGTTAGAATTTGTAGAATTCGAATAGTTTAGTTCGGTCCATCTGTCATGTTTCAGTTATTTGAATAAATTATAATTAGGCCTTTGATTTTCTGAAACGGTCCCCACAGAAAAACCGAAGAGACAAATGTTGATGTATAAATGTAATCCCTCGGATGTATTGAAGGGAGGAGATTTCTGCAATAATTTATGTGTGTTAAGAAATTGCTTCCGGTTGAATAAATTTCAGTTCCCGTTGATTATCAAATTGTCTCGAATTGATATCTGTGAGGAAATTTGTTCAATTGTGAGGCGATTGAACTCTGTGTGTATCTAATTGTTGAATTGAACTGTTGTACAGTCTCCACATCCCTTTGTCTACTGTTTCTCTCGAATTGTTCGAACGAGTTCTGTGAATTAAATCCCACCCGCAGACGAGGTCTAGGAGGAATCGTGGTCGCCAAACTCTGGTTAGTGGTGGTGAAGATCCCGCCGGAAGAGAATTACACTTGTTTTGCTGTTAATTGGAAATCTTGTCGAGGTTAGACCCTGAGTTAGTGGATCAAAGGATGGCGGAAACCCCGAATTAACTTCGGTCAATCACTGTTCTAAAGCTGAGAGTGGATATGCGAAACCATACTGCCCATATCGCACCACTTTTGCGGAGTAAGCGGTATTTTCCAATTGGGAGCGATTCCATTGAGTGGTCGACAAGTGGCATAAGGCGGGGTCCCCAAAACCGCCTTTTCGTGTGCCATCGCACATTAAAGTTCGACAGAGGAGACAGTGTGATATTGACGAACGTCGTCGATCTGGAGGAAGGCTAAGCGAATGATGATCGCGTTTTGAAGTAGCACGAAGGATAATCTAAGGTATGGTGCGTGTATTTAATTGAGCCATCGCTTATATATGTGGGTCCGACCTAGAGTATATCAAAGTGTTCCATTGGTGATGAAATCGGGTGATTCACATAAACCCCGGAGTAATTAACCTTTACCATAGAATTAAATCTTGAAGTTGGCGCCGAGTTTATATTAGAGATATTGCGGAGTTATAAGGGTTGATATATTTAAATTTTCTCAAGATTTGCTGGATGTGTTATTTATCAACTTCTCTGAAATTGATAAATAAAATCACAAGAAGTTGTGGAAGACCACATGGCGAGGAACTGAGTAAATTGAGTGCAAATGCTGACAGAGCTACGATAAGAGAGACCAGATCTCCTTAGGGGGCCGACTTTCAGTTTTTTTGCTGTCAATAGTGGTATCAGAGCGTGTTTTTGAGTTGTTTTTGCAGAGAATTAACATGGCAATCCAAGTTGGTAGAGGTGCTGGCAGAAGGAGAGGCAGACCTGTTGCCAATGCAGAGGTGTTGGGGATCTTGCAGAGGTTCGAGGCCAGAATGGATGCCATGGAGAAAAGACAACCCAGAGATCCTGAAGACATCAGTGAACCTGAAATAGAAGAAGCTGGAGAAATTGCTGAGATTCCTCCAGACACGAGGCTCCTCATAACTGTTCTGGGGTTTGCATTTAAGCCCAAGATTGAAGTGTCGAGTTTTTCAGGAGGACTGAATCCAGAGGAGCTGGTGGATTGGATTAATGAAATGAACAAGTGCTTCGATTATGAAGAAATGAGAGAGGATAAAAAGGTCAAGTTCGCAGTAACAAAGTTGAAGGGACATGCTGCACTTTGGTGGGATGGAGTGCAGGCGAAAAGGAGGAGAGTTGGCAAGCAGCCTATCAAAAGCTAGACCAGAATGATGGCTAAATTAAAAGGTAAATTCTTGCCTAGTGATTATCAACTAACATTGTTTAGACAAATGCAGAACCTGAGATAGAGGTTGCTAACAGTAAAGGAATATACAAAAGAATTCTACAGAGTGCGCATAAGAGTTGGGCAATTTCAAGACACAACAGAGAAGACTGCCAGATATGTGAATGGTCTCAAGCTGGAGATCCAAGATGAGATTAGTCTTCTGTCTCCTAAGATAGTTGAAGAGGCCTATCAGATGGCCTTGAAAGCAGAGGAGAAACTCCTGAGGAAGCAGTCTGCCAAAAAGAGAGGTATTTTCCGTGGAAGGGGAGGTCAGGGTGGTAGAGGAAAGCCTACTACACATAGGGATGGAGCTAACAGTAGCTCACCTCAGAATGCATCTACAGAGGATGATGCAAGGGGCAGAAGGGGTTCTTATAGAGGAAAAGGAAGAGGAGGCCGAGGCAGAGGTAGAGAATTGAGGTGCTATAGATATCAGCAAGTGGGGCATAAGCACTATGAGTGCCCAGAGAATGTGGGTGCTGGTCCAAGAAATGCTGTTGATCCCTAGGCGAGAGAAGAGGCAGAAATTGAAGAAGAAATCCTACCAGAGAGGGGAGAGTCCTTGGTGGTTAATAAGGTCTTGTTGAAGCAAGCCAAAGAGGTCACTGGACCTGCATAAAGGAAGACTTTGTTTAGGAGCATATGAAAATTCAAAAGGAAATGCTGCCAGCTAGTCATTGATAGTGGCAGCAAAGACAATCTGTTTTCCACTGAGGTGATAGAAAAGTTAAAGCTAAAGACAAGGGAGAATCCAACTCCCTATAGGGTGTCCTGGCTGCATAAAGGGCACCAGCTGATTGTAAAAGAACAGTGTGAGATAGAGCTACAAATGGGAAACTACAAAGACAAAGTCCTGTGTGATGTGATGCCCATGGATGTGTGTCACATACTGCTGGGTAGACCTTGGCAGTTTGACAGAGCAGCAGTGCATGATGGCAAGAAGAAAATTTACAAGTTTTTCAAGGATGGGGTACATCATACATTGATACCCATGGAAGAAGGCGAGCCATCAAGCAGAGTGATTGATCCAAAGACCTTGTTGCTGAGCAGGAAGGAATATCTACAGCAGATAGAAGAAGAAGAGGTAAGTTTTGCTTTAGTTTGCAAACATAAGGTAGTTCTTACTTCTACAAAGATTTATGATTTTCCAATAGAAATCCAAGAGATGTTAGATAATTATTGTGACATTTTTGTGGATGATTTACTTGATGAGCTGCCACCTGTGAGAAAGATCAACCATCAAATAGATTTTATCCCTGGTTCAAATCTTCCAAATAAGGCAACCTAGAGAATGAATCCCACAGAAAATCAGGAAATCAGGAGACAAGTACAGGAATTGGTGGACAAGGGACTGATCAGAGAAAGTTTGAGTCCATGTGCAGTGCCAGCAGTATTGAGCCCAAAGAAAGATGGAGGCTGGAGAATGTGTACTGATTCTAGAGAAATCAATAAGATAACAATTAGGTACATATTCCCCTTGCCCAAAGTAGAGTATTTAATGGATTGTTTGAGTGGTGCTAAATATTTTTCAAAGATAGATTTAAAAAGTGGATATCATCAGATCAGAATAAGAGAGGGTGATGAGTGGAAAACTACCTTTAAAACAAATTAAGGACTGTATGAGTGGATGGTCATGCCTTTTGGGTTGTCAAATGCACCTAGCACTTTTATGAGACTTATGAATGAAGTGTTGAAAGAATTCATTGGTAAATTTGTGATAGTGTATCTGGATGATATATTAGTTTTCAGCAAAACCAAAGAAGAACATTTAAGGCATCTTAATTATGTCTTGAAGAAGCTGCACCAAGAGAAACTGCTGATAAACTTAAAGAAATTCCCATTCATGAAGGAAGAGTTGGTGTATTTGGGCTTTGTTGTTTTTGCAGAAGGATTGAAGATGGACCCAGAAAAGATTAAGGAAATTGTGGAGTGGCCTTCACCCAGAAATGTTTTTGAGGTAAGAAGTTTCCTTGGGCTTTCCAGTTTTTACAGGAAATTCATAAGAAACTTTAGTAAGATTAATGCACCCATTGTTGAGACAATAAAGAAGAGT
>JAXQQM020075252.1:0-25624 GCA_034641835.2 Pinus albicaulis
TGTTAGACTCCTATACCAATAGGTGTCATTTTTCATGATTGTCTTGATTGAACTACGGAATATGTTCAAACCTTCTTTTTTTAGCAAAGGTATTCCATATTCTTGAAAAACCAAAAAAAGTCAAAAAATTTAAAAAATGTAAAGAGGGTATACCCTAAAAGAAAAATCAAAGGGTAAGAAAAATAAAGTGGTCAAAAAAGTGAAAGAAATGAACCCCAAGCAAAAAATAGACCAAGGAAAGTGTGCAAATCCAAATGCCACTACTATTTCATTTTTGTAATAAAACAAATTGTGTGCAGCTTGTCAAACTTTTGCCACAATTTATGAAGAGTCAAACTGTTTAAACTTGACTCATTCATTTTCAATTTTATGTTGTAGAATAGAGAATAAGTATCTGACCAAACAGTTTAATCTTGGCAGATAAGTAGATAGGTAGAGTTAATAAAAGGTGCTCAACAGTTTAATCTGAGCCCTTGGATGTAATAAGGGTAGAAATAGATAGATTTATCATGTAAAAAGAAAAGGTTGAAAAGGGTTTGCAAATCTAAATGCACCCTAATAAAGAAGAGAAAATGGTAGTAGTAGATAGGGTAGGTAGATAGTGTTACAAAGTTTTATCTGATGAATGATGCTGCTACATGTTTTTGATCCTTTACTTTCATCACAAATACTGAAGCAGGAAATACACTGGAAAATCACAGCAAACAAAGTCAAAATCATTAACTTCCCTCATCACTTTCCCCTTAAAGTTTTACTAATTTCCCCCAAAGTACTAAGGTACTTGGAGATCAAAGGGGCTCAAGGCATTTCCTTGAATTTTGGAGGGACCGGACCCTCGGCCTAATGATCAAAAAGACCTAAATACTTGAGATAATTCATCATTATAATCATTCACCTTTAACCTTTTCCTAAGTAAAATCCCATTTTACTTAGGAAAATTATGTAAAATTCCATAAAATCTCTCAAAATAACTTACTATTCTAAGTTTAAGTGTTGGAGATAAAATGTAGCAATTTACTTGAGAAGTTATCACTTCCTTAGATGTGCCAAGTGTTTTGAGTTCCCTTGTCCCTTTGCCATATTAATGTTTAACTTTATTTTACTAAATCCCTAGTGAAATACCCTATCCTAAGTATATAACTCCTCTTTTATATAAATAACCCAAAAAACCCCTCTATTATATAGTTTAACCAAAGTAATTATTTCCCCATGCATTTAAAAGAAAACCCATTATATAAGCCCTTTGGTTAAATTATACCTTTATACAATAATCCCGCCCCTATGGTGAATTAGTTGTATTAATTAATTTATCATATAATAAAAATATATATGAAAAAATCAAACTTTAGACATACAATATGTATGTTTAAACCCAAAAATACAAGACCCGAAGTTTTATTTTCTAAACTAAACTTGGGAAAACCCTGTGCCAACGTGGCTCATCCACCTGGCATCTAACGCAGCCTTTTACTACCCGCGCCCAGCAAAACCCCGCCACAACTCCCTTTTTCTATATAAACACGGGATTAGTTAATTATCCGAATTAACTAATAACCTTACCTTCCACCTATTAGACGCCTCCCGGGGTGATTAGATTAAACCTTAAATTGTTTTATAACCCGACGGGCCCACACCTGAAACCTCCGCTTATTCCCCCATCACTTCAACCGTCGGATCAACCCTCCGCAGATCAACGATCCACGTGAACCCTGCTGCCCATCCTTTGTGAGAACTTTAACGAGCGGGAAACGGGTGGTTTTTGAACAGTTCACCTTCCACGTGGCGATCACTTTGTGGAATCGCTGCCCTCCCGACTAATACCACCCTCGACCAAAAGCGGTGCGGGGACTTACCGCTTACCGCTTACCGCCCGACCTTGCATACGTCAGCCCGTACGTCGATGACGTCACTCCTCGGAAAAATAAAAAACCCTTTTAACTTGTAAATAAAGCCATTTTTCCGTGTTTTTCTGTTATTTTCGTTATTTGAAAACGACAGTGCTCCCTGCTGCGATTTTCGAATTTCCACTGTAATTGACTGATTCGCTACAAGATTCCACTGCACCTGTGTTCGAGTACCCTCCTGCCATCGCCTGATACCTGTTAAAACTCAGTTTGCCTCCAAGAACAGGTATTTATCCTATTACGCCCCGAACTTCAAATGAAACTCTGTTTTCCTTGTTTTTCACTGAAATCGGTGTTTAAATCTTAGTCCTAAGATCATTCCCTGAGTTTTACGACTGTAAATTGTTCCCCCTGAACCTGCAAATTGACCTGTTTCTCCCGTGAATTTACTCAATTCCTCACCATTAGCCAAATTTCCATTTTGAATCCACAAGAACCAAAATGGAAGCTCCTGTGGTTTTAAACGTTGCCCCATTGAACGCTCCTCATAGAGACCTGGATTTCATTAACAAATTGTTTGATTTTAGCAGGTTACCATCAGAATATGGATTTGGACCAACAATTTCAATACTAGTTGACAAAATTGTTTACTCCAAATTCTCAGATTTTAATTCAATATCTTCATTCAACAAACAGTTTGTATACAAAGTCAGAGATGGATTAGAATGATGAAATGTTCCCAGTGAATGGTAAAATTGAAATGAGAAATTACAGGGATAGGAAAAGCATAACAGTTAAAGAGTATCAGTGGTTAAAGTGTATCAGGTAAAAGTCAGAATGCAAGTTAAAATGAAGTTACAGAGCAGTCAAAGGTAAAACAGTAAAAGTAATTACAGAGGCAGTAAAATGGTAAAAAGAGATGAGAATAAATTTCACCAATAGTGAATTTTGTCTAAAAGTGAAAGTAAAACAGTGAAAAGAGCAAAAAAGTAAAAAGATGAAAAACACAACAAAAAGGAACATTTTTGCAGAAATTGCATGTTTTAGTCATTGTTTTGCAGACACTATTGTGATCAATATAAGATTAATTTCTCAAAACTGAAGGAGGTTTATTTTCTTAAGAGTACCATCTACAAAAACCTCTCTCACTTTTCTAACAGCTATTATGGTTTTGGAAATATTAAACAAAGTTGGAAAGCACTTTTTGCAGAAAATTACAGTCAAGTCATCATTTTTCAGAGAATATTGTGGCCAATTAGAAATACATTTTAAAAACCGGAAGGAGGTTTTTGTTCCTAAGGGACCCATATACAAAAACCTATCTCACGTTTTGCACAGTGATTTCAGAATGAGAGATACATGCACATCGTTAGAGGCTATTTTTCAGACTCTGTAAACCTCTGTTTTACACATATTTTTTACAGAGAATATTATGCACAGCTGGAGAGGAATTTTGGGAAAATGAAAGAGGTTTATCTCACCAACATATTTATCCACAATAACCTCTTTCACTTTTTACATATCTATTACGGATTGATAAATACGAAGATATCATTGGACCCCAAGTTTGCAGAATTGTTGGAGCAGATTGCACAAAGAAAGGAAGCAGTTAGTGACTTGGATGCCTCATCATCAACTAAGATTTGGATCAAATTCGAATTATCCTCTTTGTCATCACCTATCCATCAAAAATAGTGCCAAATAGATGCATTGGTTTGAGTGTCCTTTACTTTAGTTCTATTTATGTAAAATAGTTGGAGAGATTTGTGAACCAATTTTGATATTTTTTCAAGATATTTTAGTTTAGAATTTGTATAAATACTCCACTCTTGGAAGCATTTGGGGGTGGATTCTATTACTCTACTGTAACACTGAGATTTTCGGAATAAAAGCTTTTGGAGAAATTTACTTGTGGCTTACTGGATGACGATTTGAAGCACTCGACTTGTTGCAGGATTCATGTGTTGGACTACAGCTCAATAAGTGTTTCTACCCTTTGTCTGAAATTTTATATTAGTTTATAATACCATCATATCAATTTCTGAATAATTTACATAAAGGATTGAAACAGAATTTGCTTAATTGTACTCTATTTTCAAATGTGATTGTTCCTAAATGTTTTCTTCTAAATTAGCTATAAGCATGAATTCTTAAATGCTCCTGCTTCGCTAATTTAAGCACTATTGATTGCTATAATAAAGAATCCTTTATTGCTCTTTGTTTGTAGTCAATTCACTTCTTTCCTTTGAACATGGTGAAAGATTCTTAGTTGCCTTTCATCCCTTCAAGATCATCCCCCCCACTTTAAATTTTAAGGATTGTTCTCTGTCTAGCTATCTTGCCCTGTAATACCATCTTGTGCGTAGAATAGAAATCCAGTAAAGCCATCCTTTGACTCCATAGCCCAATGGACTGAAAGCTCTCGGCCTTGCCCTTAGTTTGTGGATTCCACCATTTTCCCAAAATAAATTTCAAATCTATAACTAGCCTAAAACCTTTCAAGAAAAAATATAAATCATAAAGAGAGAGCCCTCTCTGGATGCAGATTGGCTAGATTCTGCATCTAAAAGGTTGGTTTGTGGTTACCTCGGGTATACTTTCCTCTTACACCAACTTCTAGAAAACTCGAGTGATACTGGTGGTCATGCACTAGAAATAATGCGTGTGGGTTTGACTAATAATAATACCGAAAACAACCACACACCGAATGCATCTCATGCAAATTAAACCTCAAGTTCCAACAACATAGCGTAGTATGAATCCCTTCTCTTACGTCACATCTCTCAAGAAATTAGAGCCAAGAATTACGTGTACGGGGATTCTGAAGTTAATCATTAGCAAGTCAATGGGAGAGTATAATGCAAATCATCCCGTACTTAGAGCTCATCTAATGATGTCGTGATCCGTCGGGACAACATTTCGAGGAGTCAAACCCGAGTTTCATCCTGCTGAAAAGAACATTATGGCCCACAATTTAGCTATGTCAGACATGTCTAACGCCATACGCAGACGGAGACAACACAACCCGATAAAATTTGACCGATGCGTTCGATAACTAAAAATATTGGCAAGTGTTCGACAATGACAACAATAGAAGACTTCATCCGTAAAATGAGTTCGAACCGCACAACATTCGATTATGATACGCGCGACCGCAAGGAAGAAAACTTTCGTGAAGAATAATCATTCCTCAACTCCGGCCAATATTAACAACCCATTGTCCGGAAAACTTAGGAACAAAACAGACTATGCGTAGTTAGAAACGGAAGAATTACAAACTCGCATTCTAAAGATGAAAATTTGCCGAGTGGTTCAACGCCTTTAGAGGAGTTGCTCGATTTAACGATGTGGCCAATAAACCAAAAACTCCGGAACTCCGTAGAGACTGAAGTAGAGGAGTGCAATATAGGCACATGAGGAAAACCGAAATGATCAAACTGCTCCAAACTTGCCACCACATTAAACTCAAACACATAGAGCCGTTCAAAGAATTTTCTCGATGTTTTTAAAGGAGTTACGAAGATCTTAAATCCTATGACACCGAAATAATACAAAGACAAAACTTCCAAAGAAAACCAAAAAACCTGATTTAAATTAAACTGCGTGTATCAAACCCTGGCCTACTTGCCATTGGTTCAAGGAGATTATGAAAATGTATGAGGTCAGTATTATTGTCCCTATTAGATATTCGAGTAGACTAATCCGGTGTCCGTTAGAAAGGCAACACCCTGGAGAAATCAAAGCCAAGGACTTTAGAGACTTAAACAAAGCCAGTGAGAACAATTCTACCAGCCGGACCATTTTACAAAGGGTGGTGGGGTTCAAGAGGATTTCGTTGTCATGGCTATTCAGGGTATAATCAGATTTTAGTCTACACTTCGGGCCGATCAATTAAAGACAGCCTTTCACTACTCCATGGGCAATTTCTGCATGTATGTGAAGATGCCTTTTCGTCTAATGAACGCCGGGAGCAACCTTCAGAGCCATGACATAGCATTCTAAGAATTGGGCTTCTTCATCATTATCTATCTAGATGATGTCACCGTGTTTTCAAAAATAGATGAAGAACATTTATAACATTTGAGAAAGTTTTTGAGAAGTAAAAGGCTTTGGAATATCTTTAAATCTAAGAAGACACCTGTCCGGGTCTCCAAGAAGGTAAGCTTCGGATACATTATTTCGAAGAAGGTATAAAGATAGATCCAAAGAGGATTGAGGCTATATTGCAAATCTCTCATCCTCGAAATATCAAAGAGTTGTAGTCTTTCGTATTGGAAAGATTAAATTTTGAGAAGGTTCATCCTTAACTTCAAGGTGAGTTCTTTAGAAATATCATGTAAACATGTCAAGAAGGAGCAAGGGATAAAATGGATCCTAAAGCAAAGACATCCTTTGAGTCGGTGAAACAAGCATTAACCAAAACGCTGTTCATAAGCCCTGATTTTTCAAAAGATTTTTATATCTTCTTGTTTGCATCGAACATACCATTGTCACTGCCTTACGTAAAATCACGCACAAGGACAAGAGCAAATTTCATTGCATTCTTTAGCAAGGCATCGAGGATGCCCTTTGAAGTATAATATTATGGAAAAGCAACATGAAAGAAATACTGAAAGACCAAAGTATACATCCTTCACTCACATGAACATTGCCTTTGTCCCTAATTCGGTTGTTAAAGAAATTCTAACTCAGACCGTATGGTAAGAGAGGTGGTGGATTGGTCAAGTATTTCGAATATGATTTAGAGATAAACCTAATTAAACTCATCAGCGTCAAGGTCTAGCTAGATTAATGGTCAATCCAATTTTTTGAAGTTCTCGATATTAATATGATTAATGCTTTTGGATGTACCAAGAAGAATTCTCAACTCCCATTATTGAAAACCATTTTATGAATTCTCCTTAAAGGCCGATATCGTTTATGTTTTGCTTAATTTAAATACAAGAAAGCACTCGGTTTGTCGAAACAAAGGCAAGGTTCTTAAACCGAAAGCAAAGAACTATTACATTGTAGATAGGTGTCTTTATTGGAAAAATGCTAGTGGTATATTGCTTAAAATTACCGAGTTTGATGCAGAGGAAGGTTAAGCAGAACCTCTATGAAGGAGGTGGAGGCCATTTGTACCGGAAGTCAACATCCAACAAAATTTTGAGGGCCGGTTTCTATTGGCCCACCCTTTTTCCCGATGTTCACAAATGATGCCCTTACTTGCCACAAATGCCAATTGTTTGAGGGCAAGAGTAGAAAATTATTACCTCCTTCTCTCGCATCCAATCACCGTTGAAGCCCTTTCAACAAAGGGGACTTGACTTCATAGGTGAAATCCATTCCTCATCTTCTACCCAGCATGTATGGATTCCACGCTACGACTATTCTCACTAAGTGGATAGAAGCCATTCCTTGTAGGCAAGCCAATGATTCGGCTTATTATAAAAAGTTCATAGAAACTCAATATCCTCTCCAGATTGGGCTGCCATACCAAGATCATCAAGGTATAATGCAAATAGCCGTTTGGATCAAAGAAAAATGGTCGATCATTGCTGGGTCATATAAATATTTTAAAGGTCTATGTTCTATTACCCTCAAGGTAATGGACTTGCAAAATCTTCCAATAAAAGCTTAGTGAACATAATCAAGAAACTGGAGGACAATAAAAACCTCGGCACACAAAGCTAGTCCATGCACTGGCCGACATTAACTTCTCAAGAAATCTATCGATGTCACCTTTTCAGCCTGTATATGGTACGTATGCACCCTTCCTAATAGCCTGCGGTACTAGCTAGTGAAGTTTATCCAAGAATTGCAGATCAAGATAATGACATGATTAGAAGAATAACCGACCATTCATCTTCAAAGAAATCGTAGAGGAAGTGTACAACAAAACACGTAAAATGATAAAGATTAAGAAGCTTTTGAGAAGAACAAAGGCCACAATTTCCAAGATTGTGACAAAGTTTTGTGGGACTCAAAGAGGAAGACAAGGGAAAGCATGGTAAATTTGACAATCTATGAAGCCTGCCTCACTTATCTGGCCCTACTGGGTTGAAACAATGCATTCTTCTTACAAGAGCCGGATGGAATGTGAGATTTGTTCTGGGTTCCGTCAATGCATGTCGATGTTCAAGAATTACTTTCGATTCATGATATGTTTTGCCTTCTTTTTTCTTTTTTCATTATGAATATTTCATCCACCATTGCATTCAAAGTTATGAAAAATCAAAAAATACAAAAAAACAAAGAAAGAAAGAAAAGAGGCGTAAATGAAACAAGAAAGGCACAACTCCCATGCCAAAAGAGAAATAAATCCTAAAGTGTGGGCTTAAATGCCACTCCTACAAAACACAATTTCTGAAGTTAGTCAAACCTGCTTAATCTTGACTACTAGTTTTCACTTCCTTCGTCGATAGGTATGAATTCTGATTTTCCCAAACCGTTTAATCTCGTCTATCAAGAGATATATTAAAGATAGAAATTAAGGTTCAAACAACTCAAAAATCTAACTAAAGTTTCAAATATATAGATGACTCAAATCGTTTTTATTTTTCTCAGTCACAAAAGAGAAAACTAGTTCTAATTTGTCAAAATCAATCCTTCCCATATCACACAGCAGACAACTCAAAACAAAATTAAAAACAGAGTCGTAAAGAAAAAGAAGGCCATAATGAGAAACTGTATCTTAAGCCTTCCATTTTGATTTAATTTTCCAACAATAATCTATGTGCAAACTTTGTTCTTATGCCATAGATCATAGCAAGTCAAAATGTACCAATCTTGACTATTTTTACTTTTCTCGTTGTAGAATTTAGAGAATGAAAAGTTCGTTGGACCGTTTAATCCCAACAGACAAGAGACTAGGTATAGAGAAAATATCCGAGCTCAACTGCTTAATCGAGTTCAGTGAGAAATAAGGAGTAGAAGAGATTAGATTGCCAAAAGAATAAAATGTTAAATAGAGTTTTCCAATCCAAGTGCACTCGATGAAGAAAATGCTAGGATCCGTAGGATGGGTGTAGCAAGCTTGTTGGATAAAGGTCCATATTGTTTTCATGGTCGCCAAATATGTTTAGAGAAGATCATTCCCAATCACATGGGACACCAATGGATGAGGGCAATTAATCACCTCCTGCAATCAAGTCTCGAATTTCGATGCCTTCTGTGGCCACAACACTTTAGCAAGTGTAGCCACCGTTAGCCACCTATGACATTTGTTATACCAAAAGGTGGCTAAGATCTTTTAGGCCTCCAAGAACAAATTTTATCACTAAAATCGCTGGCTCTCGAAGACTCAGAGGCCTCATGCCTCCGCTCCAAAATCTTCATCACTTTCCCTACACTCCGCCGATTTCCGTAAGAAACCGCCGAAGAAACCATAATTTTCCTTTCTCCCACTCATAACTAACCTTCATTTACTCCTTTCTCCATATTATTTCCCTACTTTTCATAAGTTTCTCCTTCCATTCATAAAATCCTCCTCGACATGGTTTAAAACTTCTTTTTTGAGTCATATTTTAACCCCAAATCCATTTTAAAACCTTGAAATTTTCATAAACAAAGTTTCATTGTTATGGACCTAAGCCCTTGGGCTAAGCCCTAAACCACTTCCCCACTGATATGTTTATTTGGAACCACTGCTAATATTAAGGTGTTAATCGTATCGTGAAAGAATCAAAGACCCAAGTCTTTGCCATACTCCAAAAGTTCCGATTGCGATTAGCTCACGGCGAAGACCCCGATCATATTATTTTCATATAACCCCCGAGCCCGCCTACAAGCAAACCTTGTGAATATTTCATTTCGACCCATTTTTCTCAGGAATTACAAACCTCTTTTCCAAAGTTTTGATTTAATGAGCCAAAGTCACATGTTAAAAATAAAATATTACTAGATTTAAAAAGACCGATCGCGCAATCGCAATCTAGAAATTTCAATGGGTTGACGAAAGACCAGTTCATAGCTCCGATTGCGATATATCTTTATTATATATAAAGCCCCGAGCCTATCAATTTTCATACATCTGTAGGGGCACAGTTCCCCCAGCCGGCGCCTAATCCGTTTATAAGCATGTTTTTCCACCCGATCCATAAAGAACCTTGTTTATTTCAAAAGTTTGGGTTTTATATAAAATACAAGGAAAGCCCCGTCCCATTCTCCACCACCGATCTAGTCCTTTCGATCCAACGGCTCGCGCTCAATCGCATCGCAAAGTTTCAATCGCATGTTGTTTTGTGACCTCCCGATTGCGACCTCCGATTAAATCACGTCCATTTCTTCGCTCATCCAACCGGGCCTATTCCTCCGATCACAAGTCTTACCGCCATTTCATAAAACCCGCCGGGATTCGTTTTCCGCCGGCCGATCCGATTCCAGACGAACGCGCCGCTAATCGCGCCGGGAATTTTCAATCGCATCCCCTTTTCGCCACCCCCGATCGAGACCCTGATTAGATCCTGACCTTCTGCCCACTTGTCCAGACGGATGGTCCAAAACTCAGCCCTCCTTATTCTTCTTCCGCTTATCCTTTTTGCCTTTCTATGCGTATCCCCACCGTTGGTTGCCTTCATCCGACCTGCCTACGCTCCCCCCCGCCTTCTCGGCCACTAACCCATTTCGCAGATTTCTCTAATTGTTTTTTATTTTATGCAGGTTTTCAATGGTTTTCCGTTGTATCACGAAGAAAAGCCGAGGGTTGGGAAAGACGTCCGCGCCTTCGAAGCTACTAAAAGGAACCATTCACACGGTTGGATTCAATAATTTGTCAATGTTTCATGAGCATTACGCCAAAAGCCCAAATGCTCGCACATCGACAAGACACTCGTTTTATTCGAAAGAACGCTTAAAGAGTATCAGCTTTGAGAATAAAGCACAAATGGTATTAAAGATCAAGACAGATATGGGGATTATTAGCGAAGACAGTTTATCAAAGCCTAATCCCCGACTCAAAACACAGCTTTTTTTAAAGAAAACCTAAAGTGTCTATCGATGTGTGCCTCCACCGCCACAACTTGAGGCAAATTGATTTCCTCGGCCTACCAAAGAGCCACCCTCTGCCGCCCTCAAACCATTCGGCACGCAGGCCGAAGTTATTCGTCGAAGAAATATCTCGCCGCCTCCGCATTGCCAAGAAACAGGTTTCTGCAAGGAGACTCAATGAATAAATATCTCGTAGTTACTACAAAAACATACGTAGCCTTTGAAAGTCAAACAAAGCTTCCACCGAGCTTTGATATTTATCAAAATGCCACGGTAGTGATCCACCTCAGAATTCTTCCCTCGTGAGCTCCCTCTCAAAGGGCCGAGAAGTCTTCACTCTGCGTTAATTTTCCTTGAGATATTTTGTTAAAATCTCACCTCCTCATCTTCCTATAAGTACTTCTACAGAAGATGAGAAATTGTTGGTTGCAGAACTTTGAAATACACTTGAGCTCGAGACTTCTATTTGTACATAGTGTTCACTGGCCCTTGAAGCTCTGTTTGTGCTAGAGTAGTTAGGTTGAATAGTGAAGATGATTGCTGAATTGAAACATTGGACTTGAAGATTGTAACTGGTTTGACATCAATATAAAAGTTGTTTCTTGGGATCCTGGTCTTTATCACTGGTGAAGTGCTTCTTTCTTTGTTAATCGTTCTCCTTCTATGTATGCCATATTGTTCATTTTCCCTCTGTAAAGAACAGTTTAAACAGGGTTAGGATTTTCTGTATAGCAGTAACCTTCTTTGGCTGAGAAATATTTATCTTAATGTTTTCTTCAGATTTGTTTATTTAAGAATGATTCAATACAGTTTAAACAGTTAGGAATGTTGGCGTTCCCTCATCCTTCTGTTTGCTCAAACATTGTTCTCAAATGTTATTTCCATTATTTGCTATTAAAGTTAGACTAGAGAAGATATGGTTTGCCCTGATTCCTAGATTCTTTTCTCCAAAGGCAGATTCTGAAAGTTTCCCTTGGTGTTGACTAAAAGCAGACTAGGTTTAAAAGTACTTTATCTGATCTTAAGTTACACTTTGTTTTTCTTATGTGTTTTCATACTTTCTGAAGGTAATTATGTGGATTACTGGATTGTTTGTCAATTAAGCTGCTTTAATAAGAACTTGCCCAAGAAGTCTATGGTTAGCCCTGTCCTTGGTTGGTTTAAAACAGTTACTTAAGAGGATTTTCTTGTTTGGACTGACTATAAATCCTCTGAGAAATTATTATCAGTTTCCACCCCTCCAACATTTTAATGTTTCCATTTCATCATTTTAATCTCAATAATCTTGTGGTATAGATGACTTGCCCCTTGGATCACACTTGATGTTGTTGTTCAATTAAAGCCGAGATATGACTCCATAGCCCAATGGACTAAAAACCAGCGTTATATCTATCTATCTGCCAAAACTGTTCTATTTGCTTGCAACTTCTCACTTTTGAAACTTTTCACTTAGGACTTTCCCCTCAAGTAACATTTCATGCTCAACCATCCAAAACAAAACAAAGCCCTTGGCCTTCATAACTAGCCTAATATCATTATCTTAAGCTTTTCAAAGACAATATCCATCTTTGCACATATTGGAGAGATCCCTCTCCGGATTCAGGAGGGCTAGATCCTAGAATCCCAAAGTTTGGTTGAAATGATGTTAACTCTGTGATTGGACTCTCCCAATCTTGCTAATAAATTACGGAGACCTAACAAAATGTAATATAAGAATAAAATCCCTTCAATTCCACTTTCTTATTTATAAATACTATGAATACATATGCATACAGAATAAGATTAAAAATAAAGAGTAAATAATCTCCTACAAATTTGAATAATCTTACAATCACATTATAATAAAAGTCTTAAAGGGTTTTAGAATATTATTTCCAATAACATTATTTTTCAAATTATAATAAAAATATTAAAAGGTTTTTCACATTATATTCAAATTATATTTTCATTTTCCCACGGTATGATAAAAATATTAAAAGTTTTTTTTTCACATTATATTCGAATTATATTTTCATTTTCCCACGGTATGGCCAAATATAATTTCATTTTCCCAGTGGCATGGCCAAGAAAGATTCACTGGAAAACTAGGTGAATAAGCCTATAACATTTGATTAACACGATTAAAAACAAAATAGAGTTCCCACTCATTGTAAATTGACAGATTTTCTCCCAAAATAGCGATGAACAATTGAGTATATCTAGCCAGCAGGGAGCCGGGTTGTAGGAAATAGGCAGAACGAATGAAATGATATTGCTTCTCACTTGCTCCATTGAGTCTATAGCAACAGTTGATGTTGGTGTGGAAGAAGAAACGACTGTTGCTGGAACAGAATCTGAATCACACTCTTCCCACAGGTATGCTAGGTATGCTGACAATACAAAAAGTAACATGCGGCCATATAGTGATGCACCTACCAAGGCGTCAATGATGCAAAATAACAAATCAAGATTGGCGAGGTATAGCCAAGGAGGATTGGTTGGAAAACCAATTTTACAGAACACTTCAAAGTTTACAGAACAAAGGGTTTTCTCTGGCATTCCTCGGCCAAATAGAGGCAATGCGGTTGTGTACATGACAACGTGACCACAGATCGAGTCACAGAGGTATAAATTGAGAAATGAGAAATCATCCCATTCTAGAAACCTTACAGAGGATGGAGTCTCAACATGTAGGATAACCTTATGAATGATAAACATTATACTCATATATAATAAAGGCAACGATTCAGAAATACTCGAGTATCTTGTTTATTTAGTGGTCAAATGGATTCTAGTTCGAGTAAGGGACTCCCTCACATAAAATAAGACAAATAAAGAGGGGAATTGGATGGATCAACAACAACTACTGAGACAGAGAATTTATCAAAGAAAGGATGAATGCGAACAGGAGCAGAATGTGTGCTTTTGTGAATGTTTTAACCAATTGCAAAGGCTAGAAGGAGTAGATGATAAGTGAAGGAGTGCAGAAGACAATGTAACAGGTGCAACAAAAGAAGTTTTCTCCAGAATTTTCAATATAGTCAGGGTGACTACTCCACAGCAACCAAGATGACCATTTACTAGAAATAAGGTATGACAACAAAAAGAGAAACGGTAAGAATGAAATTATTACAATTCTATTATCGATAATATTGATATTCAATGCCCATAATTTTTTACACCTCACGCTTAAAAAATAATAAGAAATACAGGGAGACACTCTGTTATAGCTCAAAAGTACTATTAGAATCACTAGCAAAACTCAATCTCATGCTTAAAAGCATTAAAAAATATAAAACATATCCTGCCAGAAAACCTGAAGAATGTACCAAGTACTTCCCAGTGGTTTCTTGGAGTAGCAAAGTGAAGGCACAAAGCAGGGGGGAAAAGGTGAAGCTTCTAGTAGGAGTGTGAGTAGTGAAATTTGCTAGGACGTGAGGCACCTCTAGATCATAGCTTAGACAATTGTCCATTGTGGTTCATTATATTTTTGGCCCTTCTGTACAACGATTTTTGAAGCCCTCTTTGTACAAATATTTTGTAGAAGGATGGCAACAATTAGGGTTTGTGCTTGTACATTGACTTTAGATTTCTTTTTATCACTGTCATGGTTTTGCTTGACAATGGGAGTGTGATGACCTTTTCTTGCATTCACTACTTTTAATGGTTGCATTTTTGTATGTTGGATTAGGGTTTTCGGCATCAAATTCCTAGAACATCCAATTTCGAAGTGTTGAGGAATTCTTGTGCTCCTTTGTAGTACATCTTAAGTGATTTTGGGTGTGGGAATAGCCTTTACAACACCATAAAATATGTTATTATTAGGTGGAATGCCTTCCTTACAGAGCCCTAAAGTCATTTGTACTTTGTCAGAAGTTTTGTGGCCTAGTGAGATCCCTTCATGATTTGTGTTGCAACCACAGACATCATGGCTGAAGGAAGCAACTACCATTAAGTCCCTCATCTTAAAGAGATTATTTGCTATCATCTTGTACTGTCTTCAACTATTCTTTCAATCTTCCATGTTCCATTTTCAGGAACGATTTGACTTGTGTCCTTCATTTGGTTATGGATTTAGCATTGTTGATTGTAGTTTATTAATGTGCCTACCCCAGACTTACTTAGTTAAGGGTGTCCTGGGTTGCCAAAAATGAGAATGGTAGTGAATGCCTTTCTATCCTGCAACAGGACCTCGAGTTGTAAGGCTTCTTTGTTTTCGAC
The DNA here is from genome assembly GCA_034641835.2 of Pinus albicaulis. Lineage (NCBI taxonomy): Eukaryota > Viridiplantae > Streptophyta > Pinopsida > Pinales > Pinaceae > Pinus > Pinus albicaulis. The sequence goes on from JAXQQM020075252.1 coordinate 15,015, forward strand.
ATGACTGTCAGCTTTCAATGAGGCATGAAGTCAGATGGTTACGAGCTTTGGTTGTGCTGTTTTTTATTGAATAGAACCACATGCCATATCCTTCTTTAAGTGAGTAGGATCCTTCCGTGATGTGATTTCAACACAAGACATCTTATTCACTTTGGAATTTTCAGAATTCAAATCATGAGCCCTTTTTGATTTTCTTTTTGCTTCATCGCTTGAGAGTCGAGACATTCATGTCCATGTTAAAGGATATTTCCATTTGATCCAATAATATTTTGTTTTGGTTCACCCCAAATTAATTCATATCTTTTCCACTGTCTTAGCCGATGCTTCCAGAGGCTAGAGTCCAACACATGCATACCTGTGTGTCCACCTTTTCGCCATGTTGGATATCTTTGGAAATCCAATATCTCGTTAACCTTTTTTTTGATCATTATATAATTATTCCTTATGCTTGATAGGTTTAGGGACATCATCATGTCATGAACTTACAAGGTGGACAAGGGTGTCTTGTCCCCATGTATCTTTTTTTCCTTATAATTTTGACATGTAATTTTTTTGTTAGGGATAAAGCACCAATATACTCTTAAACATGGAGCTTTGTTTACTCTACTTCTCTTACCCCTACTTCTCATTCCAATTTAGGCATAATTATTTATTTCCAACCTACTGTGTGCCACTTTTTATTCTTTAATTACTTATTTTAGTGAAAGTTTTATTAACTTTATCCCTCTCCAAGAGCATTGATCTAAAGGCTTCCAGATATTGAATTTAGAAGATGGGCATAGTTGATAATTATTAGATAAGGTTAATCATTTCGTCATGAGAGAAACATATTGAGCTTTATATTCTGCATTCTTATCCCTTCTTCTCATTCCACTTAGGTATAACTATTTGTTTCCAACCTATCATATGCCACTCTTTCTCCTTTCGATGCCTCGTCATGAGAAAGATTTATTAACTTTGTCCCTCTCCAAAAGCATTGATCTCTATTAGCGCATTGGAATTTTACATTGGGATAGCCGATAACTATTGATAAAATATGGTATGTGCCACAAGTGTATCAACTACATTGCACATTATGAAAGAACTCTTCAACAACCATCCAACTTCCAATATGAATGAAACAAGGTTTCCAATGGAATAAATACGTTCCATGTTTACCTCATGACTCATGTGAGTCCTTTGTCGAGGGAAATGATACTTTAATATTTCAAGTATTGCAGCCTAATATTACTTCTATTTGGAGGTCAAAGGTGGCTTTAATTAGATTTTAGAGGTGACGATTATCATTCATAAGTGTTTTTATGGCAAGACCTGTCTAGCCATGTGAGATTGACCCAAGAACATGCATAATCTCATATGGTCAAAGAACCCCTCCTGGGGTTTACCTCAAAAGCTAAGAAAAGTATATTGCTATTATTTATATGGTGAGAAGAGGAATCATGTTTGGTGTAGGAGGAGAGTGTGATATTTAAAATATCCCCTGGCTGGGCTTGAATTCATGTGGTTCGTACTAAAAAAAAAAATGCTTGACTTGGTATAATATTTTTGAGAAGGAATAAAGAAAGAATCGATAGGTTCAAGCGTATGCAAGGTATGTGAAAATTCCAATAAACATCTTGTCATGGACTCAGAATTACATCTATGCAAGTTTAGAGGAGATTAAACATTTGACGAGGTTGAAAAAATCTGAATTGGTGTCATAGTTGAAAATGATGTAAGAGGTCAGGCATAATCCTTCGTTGAAGGATTACAAAGAACTTCCTTTTAATCCTAAACTTTGGGTATTGCTACACACACTTTGTCACCGTCCCTCGCAATTCCCCGTCCCGCACATTGGAGGGCTTATTCCGTGATCTCGTGAGCATGTTGACATAACCCGAAAACACTTACATTCCCCAGACATGGAATTTCATTTCCCGAAAGACATCTCCTTGTGAAAAACCCCAAAAATTGTCTTTTCATCCTCGCGCAACTAGCCTGTGTTATACCCGCTCCAATGGGGGAAATCCTTCAAAGAGGGCGCACCAATTGGCGCTCTGTCTCAGAGTCGCACTCGCGCCAGGCTTAATAAAGGGTGTTTTTAAAAAATAAATGGCAGAAGATTGACTCCAACCAACTCCTGAACTGGTCTCTAAATTGAGTTGGGACGTTTGGCTCTGGATTTCCATGTAGAGGAAGTAGTTTTCCACCTCTCATGGAAGCTTCCTTGAGGATAGGGCCAATCCCATGATTGTAGGGATCCCAAATCCTCTTCCACCATCTATATAATCTTGCCATTTCCCTTTGCAAGCTAGTCTCCAAGAGTCTCCAAGAGTCTCCAAGAATCTCCAAGAGCCTTCATAGCCTAAAGAATGCTGCAAGAGCTTTGATAGTCCTCATAGTGCCAAATCCATAGCAAGGAGATTGAAGATCGAAGAGAGAGGCTTGTCCCTATTATCGACAAGCTTTACCGAGATGTATTCCGCTGACGACCCGCCGAAGGAGGATTTCAACGTTAGAGCCAGGTTGTATCATCCTTTGTTTCATTAATATAAGCGACTACGATTATAGTTCCACTCATATTTTTCATGCTTGTTTATGAGTTGTGTCCTCTCTGACTGACACATAATTGCAATTATATGGTTTTATGCTCGTATGTTCGTCGTGTTTCTTGTACGTGCAGGTGTTCGATCACGTCAAGTGGTGGAATTGTGACCTGTCGGAGCAAGGGATCGAGAGCACTATCCTCTCCGCAACGACAACAGCGTTGGACCTGAGGTAGGCCTTCTATCGCGCTTTGATTTTTTCAATTAGGAGCTTACGTTGTAGCGTGTTTGATTGTTGCTAGACCCGATCTAGGCTAGTAGGTATCGCCTCTATCCGCAGAAGGGATTTACCTCCACAACAAATTGGCGACTCCGCTGGGGAGTTAGTTTGTTGTTTGCTTTATAAACTACAGACGGAGCTTGAAGTTAGCCAGATAGCCTTTGAAACTCTCTTGCTCTGCATTAGCGAAAGTAGATGAATGCTGCTTCAATCAATCACTGGTTTAGTTTATGAACTGAACACTTGGAGTATTGTCTTGTCTTTCGGTCGATTCTTGACTTTGCTTGCTTGATCAACTCTTTTGGCTGGCTCTTTTCGTGAGTTTGGATTTTGGTTTGAGCTCCAACATCACTGGTCTGCTTCTTGGATTGCTTATTTTTATTTTTTACATAGTAAACTTGACTGGCGTGCTTATTAGCCTGACAGTCGCGCCCATTGGTGCATGTTGCCAGTGTATTACCCACGCCATCCTGTTCTGGCGCTAGATTCCGCCTGACAGTCGCGCCAATCCTGAAAGGTGCTAGGGTTTGCTCTGTTTTGAGCTTTTTGAGCTTGATCTGTGTGTTTGGTTTCATTTTTACGACTACTTGAGTGTTCTGGAGCCTTGTTTGACTGATTGTGACCTTCATCCTTTGGTTGTTTGCCCGTTTCTATCGATTTTACATTCTAGCCCTAAGGCATCTAGGTGCTATTGTGTGTCGAGCCTCCCGTGGGAGTTTTTGGTTTCTATCTGTTCAGTCAACTTTGTGATTTCTTCTCTGCATTCGTTTGGTGGTTGTCTATCATTTTATTGCGTTATTTGAGTGATTGGATTCTTCTTCATTCGAATTCCGCTTTGTCTCGCTTTGAGCCTAGATTACATGGTTCATTTGAGTCTTGGAGATTCTGCTTGAAGTGGTGAGTCTGGTCTTGGTTGGGAGAAATTCTTTGTTTTTTTCATTTTTAGGCATTGGCGCTTGTTGTCAGTTAGCAACCCGTGCCAATTTTCCATTGGCACTAGTTGTCAGTAAGCAAGTCGCGCCAGTTGGCGCTAGTTGTCAATGGTAAAGTCGTGCCAATTTCAGGGTGTATGAAAATTGAGACTTTTTCCCTAAATCCTTCACCAGTGTATCTTTCCCTTCCATTATTTTCATTGTATGAGCATAGATCACATTTCTCATTGTTTGAAATGTCTTATTTCCATGATTGCTTGATGTAAAAGGGAATGAATGCCTTGTTTTGATCTCATGCTTTGGAAGTCCTCTTTGTGTTTGACCTCATATGTCTTGTCAACTTTTGAGGAATTTTGTTACAAAGTGTTTTGAAACAACGATTGCATTCTTAGTGTTTGATTACATCCTTTTTGCATTCATCCTTCCATTAAGAAGATTTGTGTTCTTTTAGTTTTCGTCTCATAGTTTGCTTTTCGTTAAAATGCATTAGATCACATTGCATTGAAAAGTATTTTTTGAGATCCATCATTGAACTTAGATTACATTGTTTAATGATTGAAAACTAGAAATCGCTTTGATTGCATTCTCTTTTATTAAAATCATGCATTAAGTAGATTCTCATTTCATCGAAAAATGCATTGAGTGCATTCTTATCATTTGAAAAGGAAAAAGGAAATTGTGCATAGATTACAATTGCATAGTTTTCGAAAAAGAGGATTTTGCATAGATTACATTGCATTATTCGCATCGTTGAATGTTTGAAATTAATTTTGGATAGTGAAAGTCATCTAGTTTGGAAAAATTTCGTTTACAGTGTTGTTGTTTGTTGCATCATTGTTTGAAAATATTCCCTTAACTAGATAGCATTCATCGAATTGAAAATATTTCTTTTCTCATATAGCTGCATATAGGAGATTGTCATATGACACTCGCTAGGGCCTAAAAACTGAAACATAATTGAAGATAAACATTAAAATTTATTCAATTTACACTAAGGCAGCATTGAAACATTAATGAAATATTTAGATGTCTAGGCTAGTGACGTGTTCTGGCATCATTAAACCTAGTAGCTGTTGTTCGCCTCTTGGCTTTAGACAGCGCTAGTACGGACTTATGCTCCCTGTACCGTTGCATATATAAAGGGATACCCCACTAGGTTGCTATCCTTTTATCCATAGGAAGCCGAGTCTGCTGCCCTATACCTGTGATACACCGGACACAGCATTCGGGGAGATTACCTGCACATACGTTAAGTCCTTGGTTGATTTCTCTTTCATTTTGAAACCAAGGTGTATATTGCAGTTCACGGTTATTTGGTACACCCTTTGCCTAGGATTCCTGAGTAGTCATTTTGGTCTTTTATGACTCTTTAAAGTTGAAAAGATCATCAAGTGCTTGTCCTTTCACGCTTGTTTCAAAAATGAAAGAGATAGAGTCACCTTTCATCCATTTCTCGATTCTTAAAACATGAAAATGGTGAAGTTTCTAAGTTTCAATGTGGTGAAATAAATCACCTGCGATCACATGCCCTTTTAGAGTTTGCTTGTTGGATGTTTGATTGTGTGCCTTGGTTTTTAGCCCATGTGCGGTTTTGAGTTGTTGATGGCAACTTTTCCGTAGTTCGACGACCATGAATCCCCTCCGATGGGAATCCGGGTCCTTTTCCTCCTTTTGGAAATGTTGGTGCTCCTTGTATGGCAATGTTGTCCCTTCCTGGGTTAACTGTTGGGTTGCCTGTTTGGTCGTTTTCAACCTCTTTGGTCCCGAATGTCCCAACTACTATTCAATCAGTTCCTTCGCCTGAACAATGCCATGTTGATTCCAAGGTGGACCTCTCCCCTTCTTCGTCTGTTTCTGCGTCCTCGTCTTCTACTTCGCCTGGTGAAAGTATGGATTCGAGTAACCAAGTGGCTAATAAGAAGAAGAAGTCCGATAAAGGAGAGGCTAGCGCTACGACTATTGCACCTAAGAAGTCTTCCATTGATAAACCTTCCAACCCTCCATGGAAAGTGAAGTTCCCTTGCATGTTGTGCACATGAGACCATCTTCTTCGAGACTGCCCTGGCATTCCCAAGGTGCTCGAAGTATGATCCAACGGTCGCCCGCCGTTGCCTTTGGCTTCTGGGAGTCAGGTTGGGGGCATGCCTTCAGCTAGTGCTGGTAAAACTCATAAGAAGCAAGGTAAGCTTGCCAATCCCTGTAAGTTGTGTGAAGGACACCATGCCATTCACCTTTGTCCGTCTATGGATGAAGCCAAACGAGTTTTGGACAACTCATTCGTTTTCGGACCATGCCTTCCTACCGTTACAAACAGCTTTTGTCCTCCACCAGCCGATCCTATGATTGGTCAAGAGTCATCCTTAGTTGATCCCGCTCCTCGTAAAATTCAAATTTATCAAATTTAGAAACGTTCCACCAACCATTAAGCCGTGGATTGATTGAGTCGACCCCGTCCGTGGTGCACCGTGTCTTTTTCGTAGAGAGTGGATCTCATACCCTCACAGTTCTCTTGTTTCTTCGTATTCTCGATTTTGGAGAAAGATTCTCCCCGTCCCTATACCTCAAGAAGTTGCTCCTCCACCTCCCGTGATGGAGATCCTGGAGGATACCCCTCCCACCTTCGAGATGGAGGTCGTGGAGGATGCTCCTTCTTCTTTCGTAACACCAGGGGAAGACCATCTCGGTTCGATGGTAGCCCCTCCAAGTAGTTTGGTCGCTTCCTTTGATTGGAGTCGATTTGCAGGATACCGCCTTCCGTCTTATGTGCCTTTCGAGATCACAGTACAGGCTTTTGGTCTGGTCGTACCCAGCACCATTATAGACGAAGGTGCGTCTATTAGTGTTCTATCCTCAACTACTTGGCAAGCTTTCGGTTCACCGCCGCTTGCGCCCATTACGCAGAATTTGTTGGCATTTAACAGAAGAACGAGTCAACCATTAGGGATTCTTCCAAGGTTACCTGTTACTTTGGGAGGTAAAACTGTCCATATGGACGTGATGGTTGTTCCAGGCCCCTTGGATTTTAATCTGCTTTTGGGGCACGATTACACCTATGCCATGGGAGCGCTTGTCTCCTCCCTTTTTTGTGTCCGTTTTCCCACATGAAGGACTCGGTCGTGACCATTGACCGCCCGTTTCCTTGGTCCTAATGTGAAAACTCGGCCCGCCATAATCCCTTCCCCGGTTTTTATCCACCCCGTTTTATTTTCCTCGTCTCCAGGCTTGTAATCAAGTGTACAATTTCCACCCCATGCCCTCGTACCCAAAGGATAGTGCCGCCAGCATTAGGTGTCGTGTTGGGTCCCCGACTTCCAAGATGTTTTCCTCCACCTATGGAACTCTTGCCAATGACTTTGTTCATTATGATGAGGTAGTTCGGATCGCAGAAAAGTTCCTTGTCTTCGTGTCAAGCTCAAAAAAATGAAACAAGGTCATTGGAGCAAGAGTTCCCGTTCAGCTGCTTCCTTAAAAATAAAACAAGTTTGCCTATACGTCTTTTCCTGTGTCAAGCTCTTTAAAAAATGAAACAAGGTTGTCGGAGCAGAGTTCCTTGTCTTGTGCCAAGCTCCTTAAACCATGAAACAAGGTGTCCTGAGGATAGTTCTTTTAATGTGTCAACCTCGTTAAAACAATGAAACACTTTCCTGTTCAATTCGAGTCTTTGTTTAGATCTCGTAAAATCCCAGTCGAGTCTTTCTTAGATCTCGTAACTTGAACCTTCACTCCCTCCATCTGTTTACTCAGGTGCATGGACTGAAGCTTGGGGGGCATGTACCTCGAATTGAGTCACCATGCTGGGGGCATGCTTACTTTTTCAAGCATATTTTGTTTCCGTTTCAAGCTTGTGTAAAAATGAAACCAGTTTCAAGCATAGTTTATCTTTGTTTCAAGCTTGTGTAAAAATGAAACCAACTTCAAGCAGAGTTTCCTGATTTCAAGCTTGTGTAAAAATGAAACCTTTCCCATTTTACCTCTTGTGATTGTCATCTTATCAGCCTGTTTTTGCCAGATGAGCCTTGGTTTTTTCACTCCGTCGTCACTATCTACTTGGCTGATCATATGCCTTCACTTGGTTTTTTTATCCATTCCTGAGGAACCACTGCGATGAGTGGTCTTGTTAGCCAGCCTCTTAACCTTTATCTTGTTTTGAGCAGTTCCACCATTACCGGAACCAGTAGCTACCCTTTATACCACTCGTTCCTCCAGGAGGAGTCATCTTTCAACACTTTTCTGACTCTCTAAACATGAAAATATTGTCGAGTCCCTTGTCATTTTGATCTCGTTAAAGTGGCCATGAAACGACATCTACCCAGTATACGTTTACCCCTTTTTCGGGCTGGGATAGATTATTTACGAAAAAGGAATACCCTAGCCTATCGCGTTAACTCCACTTTTCTCGTGACAGGGTTTTTTCGGTTTCGGTCCGAGGAAATATTTACGAAACGACATGGACCGTTGGAGTTGTTTTTGTCTTTTCCGTTGTCTTTCAAACTTTCAAACATGAAAAGACGTCAATTTCTTTTCCTTTGTCATACCCGTTAAACCCTGATGTCAGACCCGTTAAACCCTGATGACATTGGATTCATTCGTAATGACGATATTCGAGTTTCTCCTTCCTAGGGCTCGCTAAATGTACTAGGATGGATTCGTCCGAAGGACGAACTTATATGACAAGCAAATGGTATCCTCTTCAAGCTTGTGTAAAAATAAAGAGGTACTCGCCAGAAATGGTGGGGAAAAATGGAACCAAATCGTTGTCGTGTCAGCAATATGTCGCTCTTGAACATGGCACTTGTCTGCATTCGTGTCGGGTTGGGGACATCTCATTTCGTTTTTCTACTTGCCTCCGTGGGTTTGGGTAATCCCTTTTGACCTCTCATCTACTCTTTGCCTCGTCATCATGACCTCTGATCTTTTGATGTCAAATACTGCCAAATCCACTGTCGTGCCGCCGATATGTTCAAGAGAAGTTGACCTCTCGTAAATTTCAACCTTCCTTAAATGCGTACTCCATCCCCGATCACAGTGTTTAAATCCTCTGTCTCACGTCGATGATGTGGGAAACACTATGGCCCACCTTCGATCAAGGTCACTTCCTATCAACTTCAGCTCATTATCCAGGAATTTGATCTAGAGACTCCCTTCTGGTACCTTGGAGCCTGCATGCCTCAATGGCATGTTCTTCGCATTCGACGCAAGGTTTTCATCATTGACCTTCAATCGGATGATTCTACGGGTGTTCGATGCCAACTCATTGCTCAAATTCCGTGGATTGTACCTATAGTACCTTGAGGACCATTGTCATTATTGGTATCTCTCACGTCTGCTACCGGGGCCTTTCATCATTGAAGTCGGCAATCGATTATGTTCGCCGGTAATCGTACTATGTTCTTGCATGTTCGACTTCAGCTCACATATTTGCATGCTTGAACTTGTACTTTTTTTGGGTCGAGATGGAGCGCAAGACCGTGGATTGTGTCTGTTGTAATCCAGGCTGCGATTGTGGATTATTATCACTATGTATATGACTCACTGATTGGATGGCTGCGACCATACCCGAGTCTACTTATTTGATCCTTGTTGGATGGTTGCGCCCATACCCTGGATCCGGATTATAGTGTACTCTGTTTCGGATGGCTGCGCCCATACCGCATATACATCATGTACTTGAGATACCAGTTGTATTTTTCTGCGCAGGTTCTCCAACGGCGGGGCTTCAGTTGAACATGTTCTCGTAAAGCATTTCACCCCTCTCTCTCTCGGGCCCTATGTTGTGTACCGTTACACAACAACTTGTCACCGTCCTCGCACCCCCATCCTGCCACAGCTGCGGGCTCATTTTGCACTCCGTGAGCAAGACTTACTTGAAAACATCATGGCATTCCCCTAGACATGGAATTTCATTTCCTTGAAGACATCTCCTTGTGAAAAACCCTAAAAATAGCCTTTTCATACTTGGTGCGACAAGCCTGTGTTATACCTGCGCCAATGGGGGAAATTCTTCAAAGAGGGTGCACCAATTGGCGCTCTGTCTCAGAGTCGCACTCGCACCAGGCTTAATAAAGGGTGTTTTTTAAAAATAAATGGCGGAAGATTGACTTTAACCAACTCCTGAACTGGTCTCTAAATTGAGTTGGGACATTTGGATTTGGATTTCCATGTAGAGGAAGTAGTTTTCCACCTCTCATGGAAGCTTCCTTGAGGATAGGGCCAATCCCATGATTGTAGGGATCCCAACTCCTCTTCCACCATCTATATAAGCTTGCCATTTCCCTTTGCAAGCTAGTCTCCAAGAGTCTCCAAGAATCTCCAAGAGCCTTCATAGCCTAAAGAATGCTGCAAGAGCTTTGATAGTCCTCATAGTGCCAAATCCATAGCAAGGAGATTGACGATCGAAGAGAGAGGCTTGTCCCTATTCCCGACAAGCTTTACCAAGACGTATTCCACTGACGACCCGCCGAAGGAGGATTTCAGCGTCAGAGCCAGGTTGTATCATCCTTTGTTTCATTAATATAAGAGACTACGATTATAGTTCCACTCGTATTGTTCATGCTTGTTTATGAGTTGTGTCCTCTCTGAATGACACATAATTGCAAATATTTGGTTTTACGCTCATATGTTCGTCCTGTTTCTTGTACGTGCAGTTGTTTGATCGCGTCACGAGGTGGAATTGTGACCTGCCGGAGCAAGGGATTGAGAGCACTATCCTCTCCGCAATGACAACAGCATTGGACCCGAGGTAGGCCTTCTATCACTGCTTTGATTTTGCAATTAGGAGCTTGTGTTGTAGCATGTTTGATTGTTGCTAGACCCGATCTGGGCTAGTAGGGGATCGCCCGTCCCAGCAGTGGGAAGGGGATTTACCTCTCAACA
>JAXQQM020074299.1:0-120709 GCA_034641835.2 Pinus albicaulis
TTCTCCCATTGAGCTCTATTTTCTGCATTGGGTTTTCTACACCTGCAAGAGAGAGAAAGCTTAGATCTGAAGTGATGAGGACTACAAAGAACCCATCCCATTGAGGAGAGCTGGATACACCTTCTTGTTTTCCTCCCAGGTGCCTTGTAATATAAAAATTCTTTCAAAAAATCGTGTTCTTGTCTTGTCTATTGGATGCATGGAGCAAACCCCTTTATTTTACTGCTTAATGTCTTTCCATTTATAGATCTGGTTGTTGCAGCATTTTTATTACTAATCGCAGATCTGAAGATGTTTGGCAGCCACTATTGTTGTTAGGGTTATTAGTTATGCGTAGCTAAAGTGGTCCTTTTTCGTACACTTCGACGAAGGATTCATACTAACATATGGAGAGCAAAAATATTGAATCATAGAACTATAATCGTGAATTTTCAATACAAAATACACATCATTAAGGCTTCAAGTCAACACAAAGGAATTAGTACATTATGAAGATCAATATGAGGAACTTTGATGGTAACTATCCTATACCAAGGATATTCCAAATGGAGTAATACTTTAATCTACACCAAGTGGAAGCTTTACAAAAAGTAAATATTGCATCAATGTTTTTAGAATAAGATCAACATGTATGGTTTCAATGGATTTGTGAAAGGAAAATTGTTTATGTGCTATCTTGGTCCATTTTCACATGGGAGTTGATAGCATATTATAATATATTAATATCAATGCATTCTTTAGTCAATTGGTAAATCTTTGACAAAAAAGTCCAATTATAAAGAACATTGGTCAATTCCAAATGTTGAGTCTCGAGGTAAAGCACGTTTCAGAGGATAATATGTTATACCTATGGGAAATTTAATGGAAATCATCCAAAATGACGTGAATTTATTTGAATCTAAATCCCTAGAGTATGCTTATAGTCTAATAAGGAAAATTGAAAGTAAAAATGTGGCTACTAAAAAATTGGTCACTAATAACTATAAAGAAAACCATGCTCCTCGTTCTAAACTGACAGGGTTGACACCTCAACAAATGAATAAAAGTAGAGAAAAGGGACTATGTTTCAACTATGACATCAAGTACAATAAAGGGCATAAATTTGGTGAGAATAAATTATTCTACTTAGAATGTGAAGATCAAGAAGATCAAGAAGTGGAATCGTGACAAGATCTATAGATAGAAGAGACTACTCCAACAATATCTTGTCTAGAATTCATTGATCTCAATATTCCACAAAACCTTAAGATAGAAGGATATATAAAAATTAAAAGGTAAAAATATTGATTGATCCATGTAGTACATATAACTTGATGAAGTACAAATTGGAAAATTTTCTCAATTGTTTGTATTTCTAGAACTATATTTTTAAGTAATGATTGCATATAGGGGAGTTTTTATTGCATAGTCTCATGATTGCAATATAAATAAGTGGTGTTGATGTTTTATTTGGGTTCCAATTGTTACAATCATTGGGAACAATTGCCCTTAATTTTCAAGGTCTTTTCATAAACGTTTACTAAGAAGGAAAATAAAATGAGATTAAAGGTATCCAAGGGAAACTCTATAAATTGATAAGCTTTGATAGCATGAAAACATTTCTAAAAATGGGATACCATGGTGTAATTTCACAATTATGTTCAGTAGATGTTCAAAAATCTACATACTCTGCTTTAGTGGATCTCCTAAAAGTTATCAACAATCATCCCAAGGCATTTGGAGAGATTTCTAAGACTCTTCCACCTACTCAAGGTCATTACCATGATATTAATTCTAAACATGGAGATACACCACCTAATATTAGGCCTTACAAGTTTGCACATACATAAAAGAGTGAGATTTAGCATATGGTTCAAAAATGTGAGAATTTGGAAATTTTAAACCCAGCCAAAGTTTTTTCTCTTCACTAGTGGTGGTGGTTATCAAAATTATGGTTGATGGTGTACATGTCCAAATTATAGAAAACTAAAAAAAAATGACAATCAAATATAATTTTCCTATTCCTGTCATTGGTGAATTCTATATTAATTGCATGAAGCAGTTTTCTTTACTAAATTGGATCTTTCAAATCAGAATGAATCACAAATAAATTCCAAAAACAACCTTTGGAACACATGAATGTCATAATAAGTTTTTAGTTATGTTTTCTGGACTTATTAATGCACCTTTAAAATTTCAAACATTTCAAAGCTTGATGAATTCTATTTTCAAACCCTTCCTAAGAAAATTTGTATTAGTATTTTTTGATGGCATACTAGTCTACAAACAATCTTGGGAATATCATGTACAACATGTTGATAGGGTCTTAACACTATTGAAATAACAAAAACTATACATAAATCCTTCCAAGTGTTCCTTTGTGGTTTAAGAAGTGGAATATCTAGGTCATATTATACCCCATCAAGGTCTCAAAGTACACCCTAAAAAATCAAAGTAATGAGCTAATGGATAATCCCAAAGAATTTGAAGAAAATCACAAGGTTCTTAGGATTAATAAGAAATTACCAAACGTTTGTAAATAATTATGGTCAAATAGCAGCACCTCTAACAAAATTACCGAATAATAAATTATTTTCTTCGACTGAAGAAATGCAAAAATCCATAAAATAATTACAAACCATTCTATTAAAGGACCTCCCTAAAAGGTATATGGAGATGTAAGGAAATCATGAACATAAGGATAATCATAGTGTTAATACTTAATCACGTACGGGGAACATCTTATCACAATTGCATAGCAAAAATGTTAAATAATAGAAATATAATCATGAATTTTCAATAATATATCCTCATCATGAAGGCTTCAAGTCAGCACCAAGGAATTACAACATTCAAAAGATCAATATGAGGAATTTTGATGGTAACTATCCTATAACATGGATATTCCAAATGGAGCAATACTTTGATCTACACTAGACACAAAAATCCATAAAATAATTACAAACCATTCCATTAAAGGACCTCCCTAAAATGTATATGGAGATCCAAGGAAATCATGAACATAAGAAGAAGCATGGTGTTGAGACTCAATCACATATGCTAGAGTATCTTATCACATATGGAGAGCACAAATATTGAATCATAGAACTATAATAATTCATTTTCAATACACAATACACATCATCAAGGTTTCAAGTCAACACCAAGGAATTAGTACATTATGAAGATAAATATGAGGAACTATGATGGTAAATATCCTATACCATGGATATACCAAATGGAGTAATAATTTAATCTACAACAAGTGGAAGTTTTACAAAAATTAAATATTGCATCAATGTTTTTAGATAAATATCAGCATGTATAGTATCAATGGATTTGTGAAAGGAAAATTGTTTATGTGGTAACTTGGTCCATTTTTACATGGGACTTGATAACATATTATAATATATTAATATCAATGCATTCTTTAGTCAATTGGTAAATCTTTAACAAAAAAGTCCAATTATAAAGAACATTGGTCAATTCCAAAAGTTGAGTCTCGAGGTAAAGCACATTTCAGAAGATAATTTGTTAGACCTATGGGAAATTTAAAGGAAATCACCCTAAATTAGGTGCATCTGTTTGAACCTAAATCCCTAGAGTCTGTTTATAGTCTAATAAGGAAAATTGAAAGTAAAAATGTGGATACTAAAAAATTGATCACTAATAACTATAAAGAAAGCCATGATCCTTGTTCTAAACCGACAGGGTTGGCACCTCAACAAATGAATAAAATTAGAGAAAAGGGACTATGTTTCAACTATGAAATCAAGTACAATAAAGGGCATAAATGTGGTGAGAATATATTATTCTACATATAATGTGAAGATCAAGAAGATCAAGAAGTGGAGTCGTGAAAAGATCTATAGATAGAAGGGACTACTCCAAAAATATCTTGTATGGAATTCATTGATCTCTATATTCCACAAAAACTTAAGATAGAAGGATATATCAAAAAGTAAAAGGTAACAATATTGATTGATCCATGTAGTACATATAACTTGATCAAAGACAAATTGGAAAATTTTCTCAATTGTTTGTATTTCTAGAACTATAATTTTAAGTAATGATTACATGTAGGGGAGTTTTTATTACATAGTCTCATGATTGCAATATAACTAAGTGGTGTCGATTTTTTTATTTGGGTTCTAATTGTTACAATCATTGGAAACAATTGACCTTAATTTTCAAGGTATTTTCATAAACATTCAAGGAAAAAGAATTGAGATTAAAGGCATCCCTGGGAAACTCTATAAATTGATAAGCTTTGATAGCATGAAAACATTTATAAAAATGGGATACCATGGTGTAATTTAACAATAGTGTTCATTATATGTTCTGTTGATCATGTCAGCATTCTGTTAAATTCTGACAAGCAATCCCCTTTAAAGCCCCTCTGTTTGGCCTAAAAATCATTTTTTCGCCTATCGCCTCCCTCCTATAAACTCAAAATTGCATTAAAAAAGGCCAAAAACCCACATTTGAAAATATATAAGGTTTGGCACCTTTCGGCCCTAGCCCCTCAGTCTTTTTCTCCACATAACCTTAGCGCTAGACCAAGCGCTAGACCGGAAAGTGCTTATCGCAGGTGGATATCGGACGCAGTATTATCCGTCGATCTGTACAGATTGGACGACCTTCATTGATCAGCGTCGCGCCCACGTCCCAACCCATTTACTGCTCCGATCGCCTGTCCACCTTCCGATCAAACCATAAATCAACGGTCTACAACTCACC
The DNA here is from genome assembly GCA_034641835.2 of Pinus albicaulis. Lineage (NCBI taxonomy): Eukaryota > Viridiplantae > Streptophyta > Pinopsida > Pinales > Pinaceae > Pinus > Pinus albicaulis. Next base: position 4,720 of record JAXQQM020074299.1, read on the forward strand.
CGCTTTGTGATCCCCGCTCCCAAAAACACTGTTCAAAAACCGGTGGTATCCATTGCACCACCTTTGGAGGGCGGGCGGTATTTTCCATTTCCGAGTGATTCCACTCATTGCATGACACGTGGCTCCGTCACTAATTCAAAATCACCCCTCCATCGCGCGTTATCGTTCGGCATTTGACTCGACGTGATATTCATGTCATCTGTCTGATCTGGGGCTCTTCATCCAATGGTCATCGCACTCCGAAGATGCGCGGAATTTAACCAAAGGTATCCATACCCCTGGCCCGCCAATTCGTCGCCCTTTGACGCGTCCTTAGCCGTCTATCTCCTCCTGGGATCAGACGGTTTAGATTGCTTGCCTGCCCGCCATCAACACGTGTCCTCCGCCACGTCAGCATTCCATGTGTGTTCATCATACGCCCATCCCATATATATTTTCCATTCTAAGGCCAATTTATAAGGTTTTGTATTAATTTTCTGCATTCTTCCAACCTTCACCAGAGCATTTCTCCGCCATTCCGCTGCGTTTTTCCGCCATCACCTTTCAATGTTCCACCTTTTCACCATGTTGCGCTATCATCCTCGCTATCCCCACTGCATCCACCTTCCCGTGCATTTGTTTTCTTGACGATTTTGTGTATTTTTCATGGTACGTGCAGCGGTAAACTGCCATGATTCACAGTCTCAAATATAGTAGCAGAGAACATCGGAAAGGACCATTTCTCAGAGGCTGGAATTATGGAGAAAGGCCTGGGAAGCTGTTACGACATGACCTCCATTAAATAAGTAAGGGTTAAACTCTATCAAACCCTCCAGAGTCATTCAAAGCGTAGATTTTGCGATCAGAAACATTAATATTGCAGACAGAGAGTATCAGTGAAAGGCAGAGAGTTAAAGGCACATAATTGAAGATTTTCAAGCCTTAACCTAACCATTTGAAGGCAGAGTACCAGATTGAAGACCTTGTAGATCACTCAGAAGGTTTATGCACAGAAAACAATACCCTCAAGGTTTTATTTCAGCAGAATTTTCTCTCCAGGAAAGGACAGACTGCCCATGAGGTTTTTATTTCTCTACCGTGTTCCTGAAGAGACTTCCACCCAATGCATTTATTTCAGAAAGCAGGCCACAGAGTACATATAGCACTACAGAGTCATCAAGTAGTATGGGCGTGCACGTTTCCGCCATCCTGTCTTAATAAGGCAAATTAAATGTTCATCATCCACTTTCTTTACTAGTTTTCTTCTTCTTCTATAAAACTCCCAAAGAACAGATTTTTGAGGGTTCCAGATTTATCAAAAAATTATGCAAGGAGAGAATTTTTGTATGCATTTTGTAAAAACTCTTATATGAATGTACAGAGCTCGTTGGGTCTTAGTGAGGAGGAGCTCCGTCTGTAAAGAGGATTATGGTCTTTGGTGTCTCACAGTGTGTAACTTTCTCTTATATGTGCTAATTCAATTGTTTAGTTCATTGCATCCGCTTTCTTGTATCATGTTTCTAGAATGCGAGTGGCTCACTGGTTTTTGGTATGGATTTATCCTAGTTGATACCCATGCTCGAATTAGTCAAGCACTTTAAATATGGCTCAGGCATGATATATTATTTCACTATTCACTTCAACCATTTTTCTGCTATATTAGTTTCTTTGGGAGGTTATTTTTAAAACGCTATTACCATGTATGGATTCTTAAATTGGTAAGCCCATTACATGGTGATATTGTGTATCTGGATATCATCTCAGTGATAGCTAGTATTCTCTTAATCTTTCATACACAGTAAACACCTTCTGATAATTTATTTCTGTGACATATCTTTTGAATCGGCCCTCTTTACAGTCAGCTGCCTCTGAATTGTCTGATGCATTTGTATTAGAGTTCCTCATAAATTGCCTCTGCAATATTCCTTTCCTGTGTCAACTTTCTGAAGGTCTTGGTCCCATTCAAATTAATATTTCTTGTTTTCAGGAGATAGCATGAGAGCCTTTTGTTGATAACTCCCCTGTTATATCACACACTCCTTGCTATATAAGATGTCCTAAGCACTGGTCTTTCACAACTCAAGGCTGTCTCTAGGAACGAAAACATGTTCAAACATCTATATACTCTACTTTAGTGGATATCCAAAACGTTATCACCAATCATCCCAAGGCATTTGGAGAGATTTCTAAGACTCTTCCACCTACTCAAGGTCATTAACATGATATTAATTTTAAACATGGAGATACACCACCTAATATTAGGCCTTACATGTTTTCATATACATAAAAGAGTGAGATTTAACATATGGTTCAAAAATGTTAGAATTTGGAAGTGAGATTTAACTTATGATTTCCTTCCATCAATAGTACTTGCGTCATTTGGAAGCAACATTTTAAGTACCGATTTTAAAGCAGAATTTTAAGTACAAACCTTGAAGAAGCATTTTAAGTATAGATTTTAAATAGTTATTTATTTCATGCTTTCATATTTGCAAGTGTAGTTGCAGTTGATTGAGAAGTTTTGCACCCTTTTCCTGCATAGATTATTAATTTGCAGTGTGTTCTCTTGAAATGTCTTGTTTCTTTTCCCGTGTGATTTCCTTTCTGCATTAGTTCTAGGGTTTTGATTGGAAAAATCCTCGAGGCTGTTTTCTGGCATATTTTGTGCTACGTCTCTAAGTGTTATGTCCCCCCAAGTTTACAATTTAAATGTGGGTGTAAATCTAGCATTTATACCTCCCAACATTTTGGTGCCCTTGTCAGGGAGGCATTGTAGGATAAGGCCTTTGATTTGTTATGATTTTTCCTTTCTTTCACAATTAAATTTTTAGATTAACGAGACTCTCCTTGCTTGCTGAAGCATGTTGGACGATATTACCGAAAGCTCACAAACCAGGTTTTCTTTACTGCAAATGAGTGATTTTCTTTCTTGCAAATGTGTGATTTTCTTTCTTGAAAATGTGCGATTTTATTTTCTGTAAAGTGTGGATTCCTTTATTTACTGCAATTGAAGTTAATTTATTTTTTTCTTTTACCTTCATAGGGAAACTAGAGTACAGAGATGACGGTAAGACGTGAGTGAAGAGCCACGCATCCGCTTTTTCTTGGGGTCACTCCAAATTTTGGCTGCCTGTAAATGAAGATTTCAAGTTTTATGCTTTCCATCTAGCAATAAAATGGTAGGAAGTGTGATGTTATTCCAAGAATTATCTCAAATTCTAGCAGAAGTTGGAGTCTCTACTCCACAAAAGATTATATTTTGGCATCAATCAGGGAAAGGTCTATTCCTCTGGAAGAGAAGACTCATGAAGATCTGGAAGATCTTCCTAAGGAGACTGAGAAGTTGTGGATCATGCATGATGAGGAGAAGCCATTAGAAGCAGAAAATCTATCTGATATGACCTGCACTTTAGAGGATAAACAAATAAATGTGGAGGATTTGCATGATGCATTAAATGTTACTCATGAATCAAGTGACCAAGAGTATATGGATCCCATAGAATCTTGGTTCCAAATGACTGTCTGTATCCACTCCTCGTTTATCATTCAGAAATTTGTAGCATCACATCAGTTAGTGGAGTTGGTACCTCATGTTCTGGTATTTTCTCCCATATACTTTTCAAATTTGAACATGAGTATAATTATCCTTCTATTGCGCACCTGGATGCATTGGAAGTACACCTATACTTAAACTTAGGAGTCTTATGCCTCTTAGTGTAGGGTAGGGTAGAAGAATAAATGAATAAAGTTGTTATAATGTTATTATGGTTTTGAATTTTAAATCATATCCATTGAAATTCCTTTTGATCCACATTAGTTTTTAACACACACATTTGTGACAAATATTGTTGTTACTATTCACTCTAAAAACCTCATGATTTTGCAAAAGTAACCATGATTAATCACTCCAATAAGTTTTCATCTAAGATATATATTTTCAGCTTCCCTTAGAAGGTACTATTGGAAAGCACCTATGGTGGACCACTCTTGTAAAGATCATAATAAGCTATTCATGAGAACACTAGCATTTTGAACTCAAAATAATCTTTCAGTCATTATCTAGGATATCTTTAATAAGTCTTTAGGGTAGAGTAATTAGCCAGCAATAATTAGTCATTAAAATCTTTTCACGCCATCTTGTACTCTTAAGGAGTAGATCTATCTCCCCACTTATTAAGTAACCACTAAGGTTAATCATAACAGAGCTTAAAAAATATTTAGGGGAGGATAGGAGGTCTTGTGATGAGTCGACCTACCACAATCATGAGACCTAACGTGCATGACATTGTTTTTGCTGGTCAACAAGCCAGAGTAATGGCTTTGAGTCTGGGATATATTCAATAAGTCTTTAGGGTAGAGGAATTAGCCAGCAATGATTAATCATTAAAAACTTTTCACGCCATCTTATACTCTTAAGGAGTAGATCTGTCTCCCCACTTATTAAGCAACCTTTAACGTTAATCATAATCATATCTTACAAAAGATTTAGGGGAGGATAGGAGGTCTCATGATGAGCTGACCTACCAAGATCATGAGACCTAGCGTGCATGACATTGCTGTTGTTGGTCACCAAGCCAGAGTAATGACTTTCAGCCCAAAAGCTGGAAGACAGTAGGTCTCATCACGAGCCGGCCTGTTCATCCATGTTACTTCTTGTGAGTGGCACTACCATCAACTGGTTACCAAGACAGAACGATGGCCTTCATTTAAAATTCAAATAAGCTAACTCTGAATCCATATCTAGTAAGTGGGACACAGACATTTCATTGGGTCAAAAGACATCCCTATCGAGGTTATGGACACCTGTGGGCAGTAAGGCCATGTCTGTGGTATTAAAGTTAATTTCATATTATGAATTGCTTGGTTATCCTTCTCTTTCCCTAAAACTCATCCTTTTCTTGGAAAATGGTTTTAAGATGATTTGAACATAATCCCTTGAGTTCTACTTTTCAAAAATCAATAATATTTAATGATGTGGTACCCTTAGTGAAGGTTATTATTTGTACTAGATTAAGAGGAAATGTAGTTTTGAATCTGAATGACAACGAAATTTAGAGCGTTCAATAAATAGGTTGTTGATTGGTCCAGGAAAGTGTCATATTAATCTATTTTTATTTCCCTTTTCTGGTATCATAACTTTAATTTCTATGGTATTTGGAGTGATGAAATACTCAATGATGTTTCTTCACAAGGTGTTGTTTGCGAACAATGTGTATTGATTGTAGTTGCCTCTAAATATGTGTTTCATGACCTAGGTACAAGATTGTTATAGTAGGTGCAGGAATATTGTGGTAGTCTTTTGAAACTGCAGTTTTTCAGCAACTTTTGATTTTTATCATAAGACTTTGGGCAGAAAAAAAACAAGGAATTCATTTGGGACAAGGTAACAAGTATGTGCCATACTATTTTCTCTATCATGTCTACTTTCAGTACCTTATCTTGTTTTATCATTCATACAATAGATACTCTCATTAGAATTGTAACATGGTTTTTGTTGGCATTGTAATAGTTACGTTGCAGGCTAATGAATGCATTGCAATACTAGGCATATTCACCTTTACTTGATGGAATTTTTGCTAAAAATCTTAATCTTCAAACATTTCCCTGCCTTCTTTCATAGATTTATAGTTTAAAGGTTTGGCTTGCACGAGGACGTGCAAGAAGTTCAACGTGGGGGGATGTTGAGCTGCATTTTTGCCCAAATTTTTATGGTTTTTATCAAATAATTATATGATTGTACCTGGTGTTTTTGTCCTTTTAAGTTGATGATTAGAGGCATTTAGAGACAATAGCTATTAATTTATAAATTCTTGTTATTAGTTAATTTGATAAGTGTTTTGTGTAATAGTATCATTAATAACAGGATTTCCTGGTGGCAGGTGAATATGTCTAGCACCAGCAGTCCTGGAATGCTTCCTGAAGTGTATTTGAGTACGAATTCATGCACGAAGAAGAACCATATTTAAGTACAAATTCATCTACTTCGATGTTGCCCTTCAGTAACACTAAACATTGCTAGGCTTGTCAAACCCTTCAATTGGAAATTCAGGAGATAATGTGGTCATGGGTTATGAAACAATTTCCATCATGAATATTTGTGCTTTTGAAATCATTAATGGAAAGAAAGTGGATTTATTTCCAAAGTGCCATTCCTTGATTGATGAATTATTGAAATCACTTGCAACGCAATGAGCCACCTGATAAAACAAGGTCCACCTTTTATGCGCTGAATATGGGATCACAACCTACATCTATGGATCGATTGAAAATCTTGAACAAACACAATGATTATTATCTGCAAAACTCCCAGAAATCCATAACAGGACAGAACTTGCGTAGTTTCTGATTTCAATGGGGATTCATTTTGAAGATAACGATTTATTCAAAAAATGGATTTCGTGGCAGTCTTTCCCAAGGTTTTTATGGAACGTTGATCCCAGGATCGTATCTTTTCTATGGAAATTCCTCCAAAGCTACCAACACATGAATAATTTTTGGGATTTGGAGGAAAAGAACATATTTTACATGAGACAATATTGATCAACCATAATGCAATTCCAATATCCAGAATCCACCACCAAGCAATGTACTTCATGTTAATACAAACTAGATTGGAGTTTATTATGGATAAAATATGTTGCATAAGAACCCACAATTTTTCCAAAAGCATCAGATGGGAATTTGGAAAACAATAATGAAGGAAGAAAATGTGAATTTTGTGGACTGTTAAGTTTTGTTTATAAATAATTCATACGTGGTTGTATTTATTTGGAGGTGTGGAAATTAAGTCCAGCAACGGACATTATTTCCTGATTTGTAGTGAATCCAAACAGGAGGATATGGTTTAAGGGTTGGATAGGCATGGAAGTAAATGTAAAGGTAGAGTGTGATGGTGCATGATGTAAATAAGGCTCTCCAACATTGAAAATGGAGATCTGTGATGTGGATTTATTTCCAGAAGTGCCATTCAGCAAGACTTGTAACAACATGCTTTTAAACAACATCAAATGCAGAGGTAATAACTGCATTGCCAACAGTTCGATTTCCTCTGCCAGTAGTAAGAGAATATCGAACAATTCTTGGAAGCAAAACTTCCTCTTGTTTTGATTTTAATCAACCGAAATCCTAAATTTGTATTTTGTATAACCATCGATCCATTAAATTAGGAGCAGCATTGTTGCTATATAATGGAGATTTTTGTGCACGCATAGGTAGTAGTGTAACAAAAAGAAGCACTGCCTAGAAGTAAAAGTAGGTTGGGATTGTAGTCGAACACCCAATTATGGACTGGAGCCGCATTGTAACAGTTGTGTTGTGTAATTTGATTTGATTGAATATTTATGTAATTCGATTTCTATAATTTGATTAAATTTACATTCAATTTGCATTTCCAGTTTGCTTCGAATTTATAAGATGATGTGTTAATGTAGTTTCTCTTCAGGAAGATCAAACTGGATGATCGGGCCCATTAGTCACCTCGCTGCTTAGATTTCTTAGAATTTATTCATTCCTTTTACTACATTTCATTCCCGCATCATGTGTGAGCGTGATTTACATTTTCTGCAATATTTTTGCTATTTGGTTATGCAGGTTTGGTTTATGAATTCACTGATGCCGATACTTTAGAATTTATTTCTGAGTGCAATTAGTTAGCCAACATTTCTCTTATTTTTGTTTCTCATCGTTATCATTTGTTGTGTTCAACAAATATATTTTTTATCGCATATGGATTTATAATAGTATGAAATTAACTCAACATTATTTGGTCATTTATAAGTAGTCTTAATTCTGGGATTTTACATGTTCGTTTTTCTAATTTAAAAAGTAGACTTCATGAATTGTCCAGCAACAAATTTAAACTTCTTTGAACACTGCAATAAACGAATTCGAATTGATTTTAACACTGCAATTCCATATCACAGATATCCTTTACGCTTGCATAGGTTAGATAAATTTTATGCCGGTGTTAATCTAGAATTTATTTATGTTCCAGCAATTAAGTAAAGTACCAATTAGCAAGTGCTTCTCTTCCTCAATTTCACTCTTGCCCTGTTTAGGATATTTTATAACAAAATGTATATTAAGTAGCAAGGATTCAAGACGAGGATAAAATCAACAAGGTTTCCATCTAATTCACTATTTATATTATTGGGAATTTATAAATAATTTAAATTATTATATGAATTGATCTTGGGGTTGTAAGGAGATCGCGTTTATTTAAATACCAAAATTAGTTTAAATATATTTTTAACATAATTAAAGTCTCCCAGAGTACTCTTCAAGATATCCTCGCTCAGTTTGCATTGAATATTTTCAGACACTTATGATTTCCTTCCATCAAGAGTACTTGCATCATTTGGAAGCATCATTTTAAGTACTGATTTTAAAGCGGCATTTTAATTACAAATCTTGAAGAAGCATTTTAAGTATAGATTTTAAATAGTTATTTATTTCATGCTTTCATATTGGCAAGTGTAGATGTATTTGATTAAGAAGTTTTTCACCCTTTTCCTACATAGATTATTAATTTTCAATGTTCTCTTGAAATGTCTTGCTTATTTTCCTGCGTGATTTCCTTTCTGCATTAGTTCTAGGGTTTTGATTGGACAAATCTCTGAGGCCATATTCTGGCATATATTGTGCTACGTCTCTAAGTCTTACATCCCCCTGGGTTGAAAATTTAAATGTGGGTGTAAATATAGCATTTATACCTCCCAACAATATCTCATTCGTGAAGGTCTTGATGTTGTAGCACTGTTGGCTGACGCGGAGATCTCATCCTTGGTGAAGCCACCCATTGGTGTATGATTATGGGTGTGTTGTGGTCGACGAGCCCAAATTCTTCACGACCTCTACTGAAATGAGGTTCTTTTTTCTCCCATTGTCAACAATGAACTGTAGCGGGGAACCCTTTACCCACATCTGGGAGTGGAAGAGACACTCCTCCGCCTCTAGATCTTCTGGTTCCTCCTTCTGGATATTTGCAGTGGCAATGGTGGTGTTGGGCTCTGCATCAATAATATTCTTCCATTTTTCATTCCCCTTGTCATGTTCTAATTCAAATTCAGAGCATGCATCTGATTCAGAAGCCCTCATCTCGGCCACCAGTGACTGCTTGGCCCAACACTCACATGTGTTGTGAGTGGATCTCTTATAGAACTCACACCACTCTCCCGTGTCCTTCTTCAGCTTTGTGGTGTTGTTGTTTGCTTGAGGCTTCGATAGGTTATCTTGGGTTGCCATGCCTTAGCTTTGTCCTTTTGTCTGTGGTTTGGGGGCTCCTTTCCCTTTCTTTTGATTCATAGATCCAAAGTATTTCTTGTCCATTTGAATTTCTACTCAATCTTGGCAGCATATCGGTATGTCGTACCAAGCGAGGAGATGTCGAGGAACTCCATTTCCTCGTAAATATATCTATGCAGACAACTGCAATACTTCAACACCAAATGTTTCTTTGAATATTTGATACCCAACTTTGTGCGTAGGGTATGGAACACATTCATTAGCTCATGCACATCTTGATCCCTTTGTTGCCGCAACGTATTCCATTGTATGTACTTGTCCTCATAGCTCCTCACGGGATAATATTTTTACTTGATGGCATCCTAGAAATAATTCCAAGAGGGTACATTTGAGAACAGAGAGGGTTCCCCTTCGTCCTTTTTCTCATAGTAGGTTTCCCACCATTCCTTGACATGGGGGGTAGCTTTGAGGAGTGCAAAAATAATCTTCTCCCAGTCGGAAAAGTCATGAACTTAGAAATATACTTCTAATAGATTCAAACAACTATCTATGATTTCTACATCTATTTGGCCCTCAAATATGGGAATTTCAAAGTTTACTTGTAGCTTAAAAGGAGTTGCACCTCCAAAGTGGCTGCTAGATGCAAATGCGCTACCAGTGGGTAGTCGTTGAAGGATCTAGGCAAAGTTATTCATCATCGCATTCCTCTGTTTTTCGAGGGCCTCCTTGAGAAATATTTTGATAGGATCTCATGCTCCCTCATATTTCTTTTCATCCCCCATGGTCGACCTTTGGGGTTTGTAAGGTTGATCTTGCAAAGGTTCAACCAAATCAAGCCTTAACTCCTTATATCCTGACCTCGTTGGGGACATGCAAAGAGTGATTGAGAAAGAGTAGACCGCTATGATACCACTGATATGGATTTATGCAAGAACAGAACAAAATACACATATAACCATAAAAACAAAAATGTAGCGGCAATAAAACTTCATTTCATTAATATCAAAGAACTAAAATTTGTTTACAAACAGAATGGAAATAAACTAGCTAGGGCGTTGGTAGCGTATCTTTGAGAAGAGAGGTGTTGGCTACAGGCCTCTAAACTCTGTGTTACAATGAGGCTTTAAGGCTTATATATTATTGAGAAACAATGGAAAACCCTAAACATCCAAAAATCTAACCCGAGGAGATGAAATGCCAGAATATGGACCCCATTGGGGTAAATTTGTACATCAATTTCCCGAGGTCGTAAATTTGGCATACTATCTTTGTTTGACGCCCATGATACATCGTTAGAAAGATCTATCCGTGGAATACAACTGCTAATAATGAATATCAAGTTTAGAATGGACTCATATATGCCAGAGGTTTGATGCCCAAAAAACGTCGTTTAGGGCCTCAAAACGGCTTCGAAAGTTCAGGACCTGAAAAATTGCTAAAAATAGTAAACTATGCTATAATTAAGGAAACTAAAAACCTGAAAGAAACAATGGTGGGGCCCCAAGTGGAATAGGTAGGTCGCCACCAATATCCACTTGGATCACCATCCTACATAGTGTATTTCGACCAACTGAGTAAAACATGGTTAGATGATCATTTTTTGAGTGATAACAACAAGGTTGGAGGGTGGAGATGGTTTTCTCTAGATTCCTTTGACAAATTGCGAGGAGGATTGTTCCTTAGATTCCTAGTAAGGAGAGTTCTTTAACCCCCCTTGGTTGTTTTCGGGTTTATATAGTGGGATATGGATTCCTGGGATTTGGTTGGAACCACTGTGTGAAAAAAAAATTGAGGGTAGAGGTGCGAGCCTTTGGATTCCATTGTTTGATTAAGGGTGGAGGTATAAGCCTCTTGATTCCCTTATTAATTTGAGGTCGTAAGTGTTAGAAATTAAATAAAAAATAAATGAAATGAAAATATTGGAAATAAATAAAAGCCTAAAACAAGAGAGACATATATATGTGTTTCACCAAATTTGGGTTGTGTCCAAGAAGAAAGAGTCGGTCCTTCCTTTTATATTATCTAGCAAACTCAAGAGATACAACCTATAGAAAATCCATTGTAACTTCATCTTCTCTCTAACAAAGTCTCGTCTCTTTTTCTCACATAGAATAATTCACAACCACAATACAATTCCCTCATATAAATAGAGGGATGTCTTCTAGGGAAAAAAGAACCCTAAATTAACATAACTTCTACCTTCATATCTTCCACCTAATGAATGGATTAGATTAGCTAAAAAATTACCATATTTTACAAGGAAAATTTTCTCTAAGTTTTTATTTTGAAGGCATTATGTCCAAGATCCTGCTGGGGGGGTCTAAAAAGAGTGTTGTCACCTCCCCTTGGATCCCCTGGTAGAAGTAGTGGCGGGGTAAGCCTCCCACATGTTAATTTTTCTTACCTGGTTGTATTTTTCTTTGCATTAAAATATTTCATTTTCCAATTTATTTGTCTTTCATATTACATTCATTCCATAACAATGTAAACTTTGAAACAAGAACTATAAACTAAAAATAGGAACTCTAGCCAAAAAAATCCCAAAAAACATGAAAAACAACCTGAAAACGAAAAGTGTGTATTCCAGAACGAGGTTTTATTTTTTTTAGGGTTAATTATAACATTTTTTAAAAATGGCAGTAAAACCAATTTTCACGTGCCAAATAAATGGAAAAAACACACAATTGTTGGTGTTAGAATACCATTTTTATTTTCCAGGTACAATATCAACATATTTTTAGTAATGAAGTTAAATATAAAATAATGAGATTTTAAAAACATTAAAATTCTAATAATTTTTATACATGTCATTAACATATAATATCATGACACTAACAATCCCTAAAATTCTAATTGTTTTCAACCATAATGTTAAAGATAAAATATATTTCACAATTTTTCACCCATCGAATTAAAAAATATTAACTTTTCAACATATTTCAACCATGATATTATGAAAAAATTACATCACTAAAATAACCCAATGAAACATAAATTATTTCTCCAAGTTATTGTTGCATTGTGAATATTTTAGACAAATGAATTCATCATAATTAAAACATATAATAAAAAAACATAAAAATTACTTATAACTTCATGTAAGATCATAGGGAAGTTCAAATATCATTTTCATTGCTCAGTGAAAACATCATTTATATCAATTGTCTTACACAATTATTCAAAATCACTGATATTTTTGTTGATGTCCAGGTAGGAATGATTTCTCCACCCTAATCCGACATTAATTTTATCAATCTGAGAGCTTATCCTTTCAAGGCAACGCGCAAGGTATATGCAGGAACAAAAAAATAAACCGTTCAACCAAGGGTTTATAATTAAGATTAAAAACATTGCAGTGAGATGAAATTAGTATTGAACTTCAAAACAATCTAAAACAAAATAACAACAACCATAACAAGAAACAATTCACACACACGCAGACGTAGCACCTGATCAGAAGAGCGGGCCTAGCTCTCCGATCAGGGCTACGTTAGTTACGAAAACTCTTAGAGCAGAAAAAATAGAAGTATTTTATTAATCTGTAAGATGTGGTTACAATATCCTTTTGGGAACCCCCATTTACAAGAACAATATCCATTTTATACACAGTGCGAAAGTATAACGGATTTCCCTGGAATGTGGTAATTGCACATTCAGAAATACGCAGCAGTTGGAACAACACAAACATCAGATGTCCAGGATAGAGCAAGGGACCAAGAATAGGCCCGGAGAATCGTGACTCCAGCTACGCGATCTCCCTATAGCTGATTGTTACCAATTTTGTTGCAAAACCGCTAGAGCGAGGGTTCCTGTTCTCCAAACTGCAGTCAAGCACATATTTTAGTTTCGCAAATAGGTAAGACTTCATGAATTTACTTCATTAATTAAAATATTCCAATTGGACAAGTTAGGGGTATTTACCTCATAATTTTAGCATAGAAAATGTAGGTAATTAAACACAAAAGGATAAAAAAGGATGATAAAAATGGTCAGAAAGGTAGCCAGATTTGGTGCCCAACATCTGCCCCCAACTAGCCTTCTGCATGCCCTCATGCAGTCTGCCTCCTCCGTAGGTCTGGGTTCTGAAAACTATGAGCTTCATGAAGCCCAGCAATATCATACTCTAAAGCCATCTCTGTCCCCGGAACTTTAAATCCATCTGAAAGGAGAACCTCCTTCCACCAATTTGCTGGAACATTATACGCTAGGGTGTGAACTTCTGCAGGCAACCAAATAACAGGATACTGAAACCGAAGCCCCATCCACTGGATCCCACATGTTTGAACACATGCCACAGAACTGGGTACTCTGGCGAGTACTCGCGCAAAGTTGGGTGCCCCAAAAGGTTCTTTGTTCTGGACAGCTGTCGGTGAGATCATCCACCTTCTCTAACAACAATCAAGGGCCTCTTTTTGAAAAACATTTAATTGATTAATACAAAGGTCGAGGCACCACCTTTGTGTCATTAGCATTCTTTCTCTATTCTCCTCAAATTTCAAAAAGGCATGGTGTTTATTGTACATTGTATTTGACCTCCCATGTTCCCCTCTTACTATAAACGACTTTGTAACTTGATTAGACTCAAAAGTGTCACAAGCCTTCTACCAATGAATTTGATTGAAAGCATAAGAGGTGAGGGCCCTCAGATGGATGTCTCCTACATATGGGACTGGATTAAAATCTCTGTCCAGACGTAACAAATACCCATGCAGATAAAACTCACACATCAAATGCTGAGTTGGCACATCATGAGTCCTCACGATTCAGAGGAATTGTACACCATATTCTATTTCATAACTGAACTCGTTTTTAATGCTCTCCATGCAGAATAAAAGAAAACGTTCATGCAAAAATACATAATAACAAGAAGTAGGGGGACGACATGCCATCACCTCTTGCACCAATTTGAACATCTGTTCCTTATCATCTTTCAATTCGGCCACTTGTTTTTCTAGATGCTCCATCATCAGCAGCTGCTTTCATGCCTTATTCTCATAATATCTATGCGCTCCACATATCCGAAGACGATTGTGAAGGCTCTTTCCTCAGTTATTTTGATCTCATTCTTATACTGAGCCACAATAGACTTCCACATCTTTAATTCGGCCATTAAGGCATACTCTATGGCTTCGAACAGTTGTTCAATCTGGTATGTTTTAGTTCTTGCTTCAACCCTGACAACTTTGGATTTCCTGGCTCGCCACTTGTATTTGTTTATTCGTTTCTGCATCCTGTGCACTTTCCTTCTCAAATCCCTCACTTCCATTTTGAGCCGCATTACTTCCTTAAACTACTATTGGCATCTCTGTTTGATGGGAAGCCTTCGTGGTCCACGCAGCTTTGCCTCTTCTTGCTTGACCTGTGTTTCTTCTGCCTCGGTAGCTGGAGGTAAATCCCTCGGGATTGCCTCTGTCGGGCCAATGGTCAGTCCAACCTCCTCTTCCTAATCTTCTTCTATTATTTCTTGCTTCACTCTTTTCACGCCTAAGTGCTCCATTGGTTCATTCGTCGGGACCGCTCTGCTTGGTCCCTCCTCTTCACAATGGCCATTCTCTCATCCTGTACATTCTCCATGACCAGTGGTGACTTGGTAAGATGCTCCCCTGCTGATATGCCTGTTGGGGCCTCTTCCGGTCGTGGCCTTAATTTTAAATTCGAAGCCATAGGAATGGAAAAATTTTCTTCCTCTCTTTGCTGCGGGGAACGAGTTACCCTTGATCCCCTAGGTAGAAAGATGGGGAACTGGAACAAATCCTTTGCATTCAGCCCCGAGGTCGATGCTGGTTCTTGTGGAGTAGTGTCAGCCTCACACCTTAGTTCTCCCGTCATTTCCTCCGCGGTTTCTCTAGTTCGAGTGGTCACGACTTCCTCTTCAATCATATTACCCTCCTCCATTGGTTCCATATTGACAGGAGATCCTTGTGGAGTGGCCTCAGTTGCAATGTCGACCAATTCACCCTCTTTCATTTGCTATGGGTTTACCTCCGTGCCCTTCGCACTATCTATTTTCTCAGCTGACTCCACGGAGAGGCTGGTTCTTGTGGGACAGCCTCGGCCGTAATGCCAGTGGGTATCTCTGCAACTTCCATCGATTCCACGAGTTGAGCTTGTTCTTGGGGAACCATCTCTTCTTCACGCTCTTCAGTCTCCATTTCCATCTCTTTAGGCTCCTCCTGATCAATGTAATCATCATCCTCTGCAACTCCCTGCATGGCTTCATCCTCATCTTCATCCTCCTGCATGGCTTTAGGTTCTTTTGCCCTAGCAGCCATAGCGGCTTCTATTTCTTCCTCTGTGGAATTCCGAAAAAATTCCCACGGATTTGGGATCTTCTCAATGGTGTTCATTACTAGCAACTAGACCAACCCATGGTGAGAGAGGACTGCCAACACCTGTCGCTCCCCCGAGCTGAATTTTCCATCAAATGAAGGCTCCTTAAAAGAAAATAGGGCACATTCATTGAGAAGGCCTCTGCTTGTGGAAATCACAGATGAGCCAATATGCAGAGGTGATATTTGAAGATAGTAGAATCTCTTCCTTCACATGTAATATACTTTATAACAACCTCTGCAACTTCTCCCCATGGACAAGGTAATGAAGTTATGTCGTATCCCCGACCCTTATGCGCAATACTTTCTCCAGCTTGCAGAAAAGCTTTAGGAAGTTCCGGGAGGGGCGTTCTCCTCGAAAACTAGCATTCTCCACCTTGCGGAAATCCACTAACTTCCGTGATGGTTTCTTCTATCACTGGAATTTCTATTCCACGAACCCGAGAAACTCCTTCCTCCAAATTCAATGCAAATTCCATCGCAATTTCTTCATCCCATCCATTCAGAATGTCAAAGTAAACATCCCAACTTGCATTTTCAAATACTCGCCATACCTCCTGATTTCTCTGAATTCTTGTTGAATCATTAGGTTCATGTCGCACAAATCGACCACCCATTACTGCAGAGGCAGAGTCAGCACGACGGCTACAGTTAGCTGGCAGGGGGGAGTCACAGGGCTCTAAACTGCTAGTAATTGAAATAACGTCATGGCCACTTTCAGATATAATGGATAAACAATACTAGTATTCTTGGGAGTAATGAAAAATTATGGTAGTACTGTTAGATATTCTCAGGATTTAATGCGGCATGTTGGGAGGTGACTGATATGACTTTTGCGCGTACGAGTACACATTCCAACTCATACGGTATAATTACAAAGTACTTGAAATCATTAAATTTGGTTTGGTGGGAATCGTGTATCATAAATACCTTTATGAAGTACGCCGTCATTCATTATGACGGTTCCCTCCCCCCAACTAAATGACAGCCATCCTCGACACATTTTACTGTCCTTTTGGAATATTTAATTAAATCCATAAAATCAATGGAGACGTACCTGTGGAGTTACCTTAAAGTGGAGTAACAACAAATATATCCATCGTAGTAACAACATAGAAGATAATGACGTCAGTGAATAAAATGAACAGTGAGTAACGACAACAATGAGTAACAACAGCTACGGAGCAACAACAACTGCAGAGTAACTAGCTACGGAGTAACGACAGTTACGGAGTAACAACAGTTGCGGAGTAACAACAACTTCAGAGTAACAACATTGGCGTTGTAACAACAACTTCGGAGTAACGACATTAGCAGTGTAGTAGCAACTTCGGAGTAACAACATCGGTAGTGTAGCAGCAACTTCAGAGTAATAGCTTCGGCAGTGTAGCAGCAACTTTGGAGTAACAACATTGGCGGTGTAGCAACAACTTTAGAGTAAAATCGGCTATGGAGTAACAACAGTTGCGGAGTAACAACAGTTATTGAGTAACAACAACTTCAGAGTATCAGTAGCTATAGAGTAATAGTAGTTGCAGAGTAACAACATCAGTGAAACAAAATATCTCTATAGTAGCACTGATGAAGTAATACACCGAATGTTACTTTCCTCCTAGCCATATTTCTTTATTATTCCTGCAAAATACAAAAAAGTAAGTAATAACCACATATTATAATAATAATAATAATTATTATTATTTTTTAAGGAAGATTGAGAGTGTCTTCTATTTCAATAACCATTAGATCAGATGAATCTGAAAGGGTTTTGATAAGGGCATCTTTAGAAGCTGGACGATGGTATAATTTTAAACGGTGACCATTCACCACAAACGTGGTTTGATTCTCATTAATTGTAATTAATCTAATTGTTCCATTGTCGAACATTGCATCCACTTGATATGGTCCCATCCAGCAAGTGCAAAGCTTGCCTTTGAAATCCTTAAATCGGGAGTCATACAGTAACTCCCAATCCCCTTCATGAAACACCTTAGTTTTGATGAATTTATCATGCCATTTCATTCTCTGCTGTTGAACAATAGTAGTTCTCTGGAAAACTACTGATCGAATCTCATCTAACTCATTCAGCTATTCCAGTCGGTGTTTCTATGCTTCTGATAGATCTAAGCCTACTTCCAGAGCTGTTCTGAGTGTGCTAATTTCAAATTCTATAGGAAACAAGGGGGATTTCCCATAAACTAATTCAAATGGAGAAAACCATGTTGTGTTCTGCCATGTTTTTCTATAGGCCCATAAAGCTTCTGGAATATTTTGTTCCCAATCCCGATGATGACTTGCTAATGTATTTGTTAAGATATTTTCCAATACCTTGTTTGTACTCTTTACTTTCCCATTCACCTGTGGATGATAGGGGGTTGTTACTCTATGTTTGAACTTGTATTTCTGCATCACTTTCTCTATCATATGGGATGTGAACTGTGATCCTACATCTGATACAATTTCTCTAGGTGTCCCGTACCGAGAAAAAATTTCTTCAAAAAGGAGGTCTACCACTACTTGCTTTGTTGCTCTCATGACTGCTCTAGCTTCCACCCATTTAGTTACATAATCAGTACAAACTAGGATGTAGGATTTTTGATGAGAAGGTGGGTTAAAGGGTCCAACAAAATCGATGGCCCATTTATCAAATGGTTCAAGGACTATCTGGGGTTGAAGGGGCATTTCATCTACTCTCCCAGGTTGTCCCATCCGCTGACAGCTATCGCACCTTCGAATATAATCTTGAGCGTCACGAAATATGGAGGGCCAATAATATTCCATCTGCAGCACTTTATGACCTATCCTTTTGTCTAAAAAATTTCCTCCACAGGGTCCATCATGTGCAACCTTTAATATCTCATAAATAGCATCCTTTGCCACACAACACTGGATCTGCTGGTCAATCCCTATATGGAAGAGATATCCTGCTATCCATGAATATAGGGTACTCCGGTGAATGATCTTCCTTTGATCCTTATTGGACAAGTGATGAGGCACCTCACCTGTAGCAAGATAATTAGAAATATCTGCATACCACAGAGTGTTAGCAGAAACTACAAAAAGATGCTCATCTGGGAAATTATCTTCAACTGGTGTATTCTTACCATCATGTTCTATCCTAGATAAGAAATCTGCAACCACATTATCCTTCCCTAGTTTATCTACTATAGTAGTATCAAATTCCTATAGTAGCAGCAACCATCTTGTAACACGACCAGGGGTAGCAGGTTTATTCATTAAATACTTGATGGTTGCATGATTAGTGTGCACAAAAGTAGAATACCCTGTAATATAATGACGGAACTTGTTGATGGCATAAACGACAGCAAGGAACTCTTTCTCAGTCACTGTGTAGTTTAATTCAGCAGGGGCCAAATTCTTACTAACGTAGTAGACTGCGTAAGGTACTTTATCCTCTTGCTGTCCCAGTACTGCACCAATTGTTGTTTGGGAAGCATCCATATGAATGTGGAAAGGTAACGCCCAGTCTGTTCCTCTAAGAATCAGGGCACTGCAGACTAATTCTTTAATTCTTGTGAAGGTTATATCACAGTCATTTGACCACACAAATTCTAAGTCTTTTGTCAGTAATTGAAATAATGGGTGTGCTACTTTTGCAAAATTTTTCTATGAAACACCTATAATAACCAGCACAACCAATGAAACTATGTACCTGTGTGGGTGTTTTAGGTGTTGGAAAGTGTAGAATTACCTTTATCTTTGCTGGGTCCATCCTGATTCCTTCAGCTGAAAGAAAATGTCCTAGAACAATTCCTTTTTCCATCATCATGTGGAATTTTACTGTACTCAGGGAAACACGCGCTTGTATACATCTTTCAAGATTTTTTTCTAAATTTTTCAGCCCCTCTAAGAATGATTCCCCATATGGAGTGAAATCATCCATATAAATTTCAACAACATCATCTATCAGATCAAAGAAGATTCCCAGAATTTCCCTCTAGAATGTTGCAAGGGCATTACACAGGCCAAAAGGAAGGACCAGGTATGCGAATTTTCCCCAGGGGCATGTGAAAGTGGTCTTGTTTTGGTCCTCAGGAGCGATCTGGATTTGATTATATCCACTAAACCCATCCAAAAACGAGAAAAATTTCTTGCCAGCCAATGTGTCTAAAACTTGATCGATAAATGGCAGGGGAAAATGATCCTTCTGCGTTGCCTTATTTAACTCTCGATAATCCACGCAGATCTACCATTTATCATTCTTCTTGGGGACTATTACCAATGGTGAGACCCATTGGCTGTCTGAGATAGGGTAGATAAAACCCACATCCAATAATTTTTGAAGCTCTTCTTTCACAATGTTTTTCAATGCAGGATTCATCCTTCTATGAGGTTGTCTTATAGGACTACAATATTCCTTGATATATATATATATGATGGGTGCATAAGTTGGTAGGGATCCCCTTCATGTTTGAATAATCCCAGGTGAAAGCTTCCTTATGCTTCTGAAGAACATCTACCAGCTTCTTCTTCTAGGATTCTGACAGACCTGGATTAATATTCAGAGTTTTCCCTGGTTCTATCTCCACTTGAACACTTTCATGAGGTGAATCAACATCTTCCTCTAATTCTTCCTCTGTTTCAATAACCTCCTGAGTTTCACAGCTTAGGATGGATCTTAAGACTCGCTGATTTGACTCTGAAATGGAACAAGGATCGTTCATGAAGGAAGTAATCACGTCATCTTCTGATTCCATCTTCAACTGAAGGGCCTGCCCGATAGTAAGGACCAGTCTCACTTCTTCATTTTCAACCTCTATCATAGATACAACTTTCTTGCCACCTGCTGACTTTTTAGGTGCATTTGGTTCCGCAGGTGGGTATAGTACCAAGTTCTTGGTATTGTGCCCATTAGAGATGACCATATTTCCTGAACGACACCCAATATAAGTGTCTACAGTAGCCAACCATGGCCTACCCAGAATCAAGGGATGACCGCCCATTGAAGATTGTGTATGCAATACCAGGAAATATATAGGTTAATTCCATGCATCTACTGAAATTGTCACGCCCTCCAACTTCCCTACAGGTTTGACTGTAGATCGATCTGCCAATTCCAACACTGAAGGTGTATGCTTCAAATTTTGAAGGCCTAATGTATGCATGGTTTCAGTGGTGATGACATTGATGGCAGTGCCTAGGTCTACCAGCACATTTGGAATCTCTAACCGATTAATTTGTACTGTCAAAACCGGGTTCCCCACATCTCCATATTTCACTGGTATTGATTTTCCCATCATGAAGTCCGATAATTTTCCCATAACATGTATAGTGAGGGGGTCCTTAGTTTTCTTCGTAGGTTTGTTTGAAAAATATTCCCTAAGAGTCTTTGCATAAATGGGCACATCCTTCATGGCTTGTAACAAGGGAATTTTAACAAATAAATTATGAAATTCTCCTAATAAATCAAATTCAACTTGTGGGCTTGGTTTACTCATAATCAATCTCTCTGGGTAGTGTGGTTCAGATTGATGTTGTTTTACAGAAGGCACCTGGTTTTTAACAAATTTTTTTGGCTCTCTATTGGTTAGCTATCAAGTTGTTCAATGATAACTGGAGGGGGTTTGGACAATTACTGTTCGACGTGATCGCAAATTCATTTCATACAGTTCTGCAGTAGAGATACTATACGATGGCAGGTTAAGAACATCAGCTTGATGGGCTCCTTTATTATTGGGATTAGGATTAGGCTGCATTGGAAGGTGAGGATGGACAGGCTGATTACCAGGAGGCACATTGGAGGGTAATTGGAGTTGTTGTTGTGGCATCTATTGAAAAAACTGCCCTAAAGAGGGTCCTCGCCAAGTTGGAGCCCATGGTGAGCTCATACTTGCTTGAGGGTTCCATTGCTGCCACAACGGGTACTGGTATTGTAGCCACATAGGGGAACAAGGCATGGTTTGAGGATTCATGTTGTAGCTATTGAAATACTGAGATGGATCTGGGTACATACCTTGATTTCCCATCGGTGGTTGAAGTTTCCACGGCTTCCTAGCGCCCATAAGGTACAATTGCTCTGTGTCCTCCCCTACTCCTTGAAGCACCGTTCAGGCCCGGCAAGGAAGGGAATGAGCTTGTTACATGATTCAACTCATAGATGTCACAGTTTTCTATGGAATTTAATGGGAATTCCCTTTCCAAATGATTCTTCTTGCACTTTGGGCAAAAGATCGCCATGGTCCTATCCAGTTCCAACTGCTTTTTCTTTACTTGCAAAGTGTCCATTTGTGTTGACAGGGTACTGAGAATATCCATCCTTAAGTTGTCTAGTAGGTTCTAGATTTCTGCTTTCATAACACCCCTGCCGGATCCTTTTACTGAACGGATCCCTGATCTGTTTCTTGCAAGCCCCCTCGAGCACTGGATACACAAATTGCAAATACCTTCAAAGGTTTCCTTGGAGATGTCTCCCTTTCCCACAATATTCAATAGTTCCATTGAGTCCTCTCCAAAGGATCGAAGGAGGATAACCTTCAAAATTTCCTCATCCATATCAGAATGACCTGACCTCTGTAAGAGGTACTTAAACCTCTCCACACAATCTTCCAAACTTTCATCTTCTTTCTGTGTGAACTTGAAAAGCTCCTCCTTGACGTTCCAAGATTTGCAATAATCTTGGTACTTTTCCAGAAAAGTTGTTTGCATATCATTCCATGTGGAAATTGATTTCCTCCAAGGCCCATAAACCATCGCAAAGCCGTCCCTTTTAGTGTGGAAGGAAAAAAATTTAACTTCTGGGCATCTATCGTGTAATCATACCCCCGACACACTATGTCGAACTCAAATAGAAATGTGTAGGGATCCTCTGAAACAAGCCCGTGGAAGTTTGGTAAGGCTACCAATGGGATAGGCTTTGTAGGTGCGTTAGCTCCAAAATTCCCAATGGGAAATTCGATAGTGGAGGTTGTGGGAGCCATAAATATCTTCTAATAATCGCTAGAGATTTCAACAGGCTTTGTGGAGGATGGCCGGGGGCTCTTCACTACTGGGACGTGAGTTACTTTAGTGGCACTTCCCAGGTCTCTTGGTGATACCAATATCCCCTCGTTTCTTCTTCCTGTGTCTTGATGGTTCAATCTCTCGACTACAACTTCCTTTCCCTTACTAGAGAAATATGACTTCGTCGATGTTCTACTTGTGATTTATTCCTCTGCTATTACCAGTATAAGATCCTCTTGGTCGGGTCTACTGTTGATTATCTCTTCTGCTGCTGGAGGACCCTGTTGTACTAAATCATCAAGGGACACCGTGGCCTGCACTGGTTGATCCACTAATTGTCCCTCAGACTTCACTCTCCTAGCCCCCGACCTTGCAACTATGTGAGAGGATGCTTCTGACTCTAACTTTCCTATAATCTGCTGAATATAAGTTTTTACTCCCAGATTTGGTCTTTCGCTTTTTGGGGCTCTCACTCCGCCCCTCTTATTTGGTTCTTTGTTCATACAAAAATTGGTATGATGGAAGGTCTATGTATGAAACTACAGTGCTCCAATCTTGGATTAAGGTGTCAAAAGAATATTCCTTCCCCAAGATAAAAGAGTTCACAAAAAGAAAAGAAAATAAAGACAACAGAACAAAGAGCTAGGGTTTCAGGCCCAGAGCAGGGTGTTAAAGAACTCCTCCCTCCCTGGGACAGTAAGCAAAACAACACAATCCACGGGAAGACCTAATACTCTCAGATCTGAAGCAGAGTGTCAAAAGACTCCTCCCTCTCCAAGTTAAAGCTAAGGGTTCCCCACAAGAAACACACGAAAGTTGAAAAGAAATAACTCCACTTAGGGCCCGGAGCAGGGCGTAAAAAGACTACTCCCTCCCCAGGACAAGAAGATGGCCCTAAATCCAAACCAGAAATAGAAATAAACAAACCAAAATCAAAACCTATGCTCAGGACCTGAAGCAGAGTGAGAAAGCTCGATCTCTCCCCAGGACGAGAGATTGACCCTCTGGTTGGTTCGAATCGTTGCTTGCACCTTGTTAGCCTTCCCAACAACGGCGCCAAAATGTTGATGTCCAGGTAGGAATGATTTATCCACCCTAATCCGACATTAATTTTATCAATCTAGGAGCGTATCCTTTCAAGGCAACATACAAGGTATATGCAGGAAAAAACACATAATTCGTTCAACCAAGGGCTTATAATTAAGATTCAAAACATTGCAGTGAGATGAATCAGTACTAGACTTCAAAACAATCTAACAGTAAATAACAGCAAACATAACAAGAAAAAATTCACACACACGCATGTGCAACACCTGATCAGAAGAGTGGGCCCAGCTCTTTGATTAGGGCTGCGTTAGTCATGAAAACGCTTAGAACAGCAAAACCATAAGTATTTTATTAATCTGTAAGATGTGGTTACAATATCCTTTCGGGAACCCCCATTTACTGGAAAAATATACATTTTATACACGAGAGAATAACAGATTTCCCTGTAATGTGGTAATCGGGCATTCAGAAATATGTAGCAGTTGGAACAACATAAACATCAGATGTCCAGGATAGAGCAAGGGACCAAGAATAGGCCCAGAGAATCGTGACTATAGCTGCGCGATCTCCCTATAGCTCATCGTTACCAAATCTGTTGCAAAACCGCTGGAGCGAGGGTTCCTGTTCTCCAAACTGCAGTCATGCACATATCTTAGTGCTGCAAATAGGTAAGAATCCGTGACTTTACTTCATTAATTAAAATATTCCAATTGAACAAGTTAGGGGTATTTACCTCATAAGTTTAGCATATCAAATGTAGGTAATTAAATACAAAAGGATAAAAAAGGATGATAAAAATGGTCAGAAAGGTAGCCAGATTTAAGTAGCCCAAATGAAGCACGCAGAGTTGTTGGGAGGCTTCCAGCTTCCTTTGTTTGGGATCAACCTAGTTGAAGGTTGAACACATTTCTAGCATGGTCTTATGGCGCAACAGTGAAGTGAGCCAAGGGCAGTGTGGTGATCTGCCTCAACATGATTATGTTTCTATACAGGTTGAAGATGAAAAAAATTGTTGTCTTCGTGAATTATTTTGCTTTCATGTTGAGACCGGTCAACTTAACATGTAAATGCATTTATGTAAATATGGTTAAAAGAATTAAATTGTGTATTGTTGTGACATTTAGTTTGGGAAACTATTGTCACGAGTGTGAGTCTTTGTTGGAATTTCCCATTCCAACAATAGACAAATTTATTTGCAGGAATGATTTACTACTAGATATGATGAAGACGTGACAATGAAAATTTCATCAAAAGATAGTGTATGAAGGAACATCATAGATTGGAGGATGATCGAGTTTGTGTGTGCCGAGTGTGATGGAAACATATCTGCATGTTCAATTGTGAGGATATTAGCTTGATAATGGGTCTTCATTGTTGCAGCCTGTCAGCGAGCATGAGGAGGCATGCTTGGAAGCAGTTACCCTGCCTTGATACTGTGAACATGGGAAGTGGCATTACACTGCAATTCCAGGGGAATTGGATACTGAAATGAGAACTTTTTTTGTGTATAAAATTGTTAAATTTTATGCATGTTGACAGTGAATTTATGGATGACGCAGGATTGGACCATGGAGTCATGGTTGTGTTAAGCCTTTGTCGATAAGTTGAGCCTTCATGGATGTGTTGAGCCTTCATGGCTGAGCTGAGCCTTCGTGGCTGTGTTGAGCCTTTGTGGCTGAGTTGAGCCTTCATGGCTATGTTGAGCCTTTGGCTGTGATAAGCCTTGGTGGCTGAGTTGAGCCTTGGTGGCTACATTGTATCTCCTCAAGGTTAAGTTCCTGAGCGGTGGAGGTGAATTACTGCTTGTCAAAATATGAACTAGCAAGTAGGTGAAAGGGTGTTGCTCGTGCATGTTCATGAAGCAACTTGGAATGATCAGTTGTGAGTGATCTGATAGGGATCAGATCAAAGAAAACGTGCAGTGTATGATCTTGGATCTGCTCACAACAACAGCTGCAAGGAGCCAATGCTAAAACCGAAATTCGGGTTGGTCATTCGCAACAACATTTGGCGTGGCCATGTGTTGTATTACTGTCATGGTTATTTCTTGTGCTTATATTATCATTTGGTATTGTGTTTTACTTGGTATGGGTAAATGTGGACAAGTCTTGGAAATTTTTATAAATATTGAGATTTACGACCTCAATATGATGTCATTCTGTTAGAATTCACAACTCTAATTGATGACAAGTAAAACATGGAGACCAAGACCAGCTTGCTAAAGTAAAATGAAGATGCCAAAGACTCAAAAGTACAAAGCCAAAGTAATGGTGTGTTCCAGCATATGAATAGTGCGGTGTTTTTGGATGTGAATGGTATGGTGAGCGGAAAAGGAAGATGGACAATCAAGTTTGTGAGAGTTTGTTTTGTGTGAGTTTCTTAGAATAGACTCATGACCATGAGTATGAATCACAGTTTGTAATTAGAATCAAATCTACATGTCATTTATTGTTTGTACGTGCTGTAAGACCCAGAGAGGCATGCATACCCCTTTGTTATATGTTCCCTCTGTTAGAGAGTTTTAACACCCTGGAAGAGTGTGTCATGCAGGATGGATACACTTGGGTGGGCCGTATTAGTTTTATACTCCATAAGGTGAAATTTTATATCAAGGGGGAGTTAATCAAGATCTTGGATGAACCATGTATGTGAAGGACTTCCTAGTAGACTGGAGGTTGCAGCGGTTGGAACCCATGCATTTTGGTAGATGGTTATTCCTTTATATGGACATTGACAATAGCATGAACAACATACAAAGTGTAGTTACCAAACATGACAAGTTGTAGATTTTGCAGATGGATATTGAGACAAGTAATCATTAAGGGGGAGTGTTGGAATATGTAATTCCTACTTGTCTTCGCCATGGTTCTCTAACAGGGTATCATTTTGTTCCTATTCTATAAGTTAGCTAGGCTAAGCTTGGTGTGAGGTTGAGATATTCTCTCAAACCAAATTATTGTGTGTAAGATAGCTTCTATTCTGAAATTGTACCTCCTCATGTAAATATGTAACTCTATTTCTTTAATTAATATAATAGGAACTGCCGCTACTTAAGTAATAAAACTTTAGCTAAACCCCAAACATATCTAACAGCTTCAGCCCCCCGCCTCTTACCGAAAATCAAGTGAGTACTAATAATCATGGACTGTCTTCTTAACTCCATAGAAAACGCTGTACGATAAGAAATAAAAGAAGGTGACCGATAAATAAATCCATGCCCCAAAAAGGATCGAATTTCATCGAATCATTCGCTATTCGAACTGAACTCTTTTGGACATTTTGTTCCAATTCGGGCGAATTTGCATCTGATCTTGACCATCTCAATAATTTTGTTTTTCTTTTCTTTTTTAAATTAATTGATATGCATATAATTGTTAACTTTTTGCTTTTAAATTTCTATGTACTCTTCTGGACATCGAGATGCGGTACAATTTAGATCATGTTATCATATAATAAAAATATGACCAAACAGAACATTGAAGTCACTTAAACTGTCTTTTGCTTTCAAACTTCAATGACAGGGAAGACATATCAGCTATTTTTCTGAGGCTGACATATTTAGAAGCAGGTCAACTGCAAAATCTGCATTGTCTAAAAGAAATATAGTAATTATTAATTACAGAGAGGATCGTTGTAATACAAATGACACCGACCAAAACAAAGGAAATATTAAAAAGAATGTTGCGAGTCGTCTTAACATATAATCTGCCTCAAGTCCAGCGTCAACGATATGAATAAAATCAAAATGTTGGGTAGGTTCATAATTTGACTCTGAATATTAAATCGGAGCGTGAAAAGCAATTCAATTCACTTACTCGCATATCGACATTCTTTTGTCCGTGATGTCTTCCAATAACATTGCAAATTTATAGTTTTATCCTTTTATTTGTCAGAGAGTGTCTAAATATTCTCATAGTTTTATCCTTTTATTTGTCATAGAGTGTCTAAAGATTCTATTTTAAAAAAGTTTTTGCCGCAAGTTTTCCAGGCATGATTCTTTATATTTGTGCTTATTCTTACTACTTTTTTTTAGTGAATTGTTTAAAACAGAATTCTCTAATTTAATCAATCTGAATTAAGTATTTGCTACAAAAGAGTTACGTGAGTTTATGTTATCGAATAAAGTGTTTAAGGAATGATTGTTTATCTTTTTATTTATTATTGATGATATTTTTATAGTGAATTTATTAGTATAAATAAGTTAATTATTAATTTATTTATATTAACAGAGATTTTAATTATGGTTGAATATGGTTAATTTCTAGTTAATATTTTTATTGTGAATCAAAATCAATTATGGGCAACCAAGATCAATCATGACCACCCATGATCAATGATGATCAACCAATATCAATCATGACCAACCATGGTCAACCATCATCAACCATGTTCATAATGGTCAATCAATGTCTAGCTGGACAACCATGATCAACCATGGTTGAGCATTGTCAACCATAATCAACTATAATCAAGGTCTCTATGGTTGAATATGGTCTACAAGACCAACCATGATCAACCATGGCCATCTTTGGTCAACCATAGTCAACCTATAACATTCCATGCTCTACCAACTCCTAATGGCCTAATTATGGTCAACCATGTTCAACCATGGTTGAACGCTGTCAACCATAATCAACTATAATCAAGGTTTTTAAGGTTGAATTTCGTCTACAAGGCCAACCATGATCAACCATGGTCATCTTTGGTCAACCATAGTCAACCTAGAACATTCCATGCTCTACCAACTCCTAATGGCCAACCACGGTGAACCATATTCAACCATGGTCAACCCCATCAACCATCTCAACCATCAATGTAACCTTTTTGTAACATTAATGCACTATTAGCATTAACATTAATATAAGGTTGACCATAGTATGGTCAACCTCAACAACCTTGATCTACATCATCAATTTTATATGCCTATTTGGTTAAGAAAATGAAGTTGAACTCATCTAGGTTGTAACTAGCACAACCTCATTTGCTAATGTGATTAATATATGCTGATCATTTTTCCACTTTTATATTCCTGTTTGAGTAAGAAAATGAGAACGATGTATATCAAACACATTAATAAATAGGTTTGTGCTCCTCCTACTTATTATTAATGTTGTTTTTGTTTGATTGGTTAGTATAAATAAGTATATTTAATTTAGTGAATTTGTTAGTATAAATAAGTATATTTAATTTAAATGATTTGAGTTAAATATCTACTACATATAATTAGAGGAATAATTACTTAAATTTATGTTAAATGTATTTTCTTAAAATAAACTCTAAATTTAATAATAAATTTTACTCCATAACCAATAAATATACTAAATATACTATATAAATGTCAAGAAATTAGCTAGCTACCTAACCATAATCCTGTAACAATTGTCAAGGAATTAGCTAGCTACCTAACCATAGATTCCTGTGACAATTGATTAAACTGAACCTAATTTGTTGAAGTATTAAATTATATAATTATACACCTAATATGACAAATAGGTATAATCTCTTCACATCATTATGAGTGCATTTTAGCAAATCTTACACTCTGAAGTACGAAGAATAAGAACAAAAAAGTCACATTTGAACGCCGACCATGTTTGGAAAAAATTTGTAACCAACAACCTCGATCATTTGATCCCTGTTTCTTACACACCTAAAGTGAATATATACGAATGACATATCGCTTAAAAAAGAACTTAAACTTTCAATTTTGTGTATGGATATCACCTTTCTTTTAGCTAAGTGTTTGAAATGCACTTCAACAAGATCACACAATGTTTCAAAAGACAATAAATAACACTTATGAAATGGCCATAAAAAAGACCAATAAAATACCATGCGCTTCAACCAAATCAGACAATGCTTCAAAATACTTTATCATAAATAACCCTTATCAAACTTTATCATAAATAACACTTATCAAATGACCATAAAATAGACCAATAAAATACCATGCACTTCAACCAAATCACACAATGCTTCAAAATCATAAATAACCCTTATCAAACTTTATCATAAATAACACTTATCAAATGACAAGATCATACAATGTTTCAAAAGACTTTATCATAAATAACACTTATCAAGTGGCCATAAAATAGACCAATAAATGCCGCTCATTGGGGCCTTAAGACATGAAATCATGTACGTGGTGCTTTCTTTGTTCATGCTTGTGTTAGAGGAAACTAACCTTTATATGTTGTCTAATTGGGTTTATTGACGCGTGAAATCAGGTATGTGTTTGCTCTTCTCATGCTTGTGTTATGATTCGGATGGTTAACGTTTCCCTTTTGGCTACCATGGTTTCTATATGGGCAAGTTATAAAAATTGGTAAAGTTAAGAAAAAATAGTAAGACTTTGAGACAATTTTTAAAATGACAATGGGTGTTAGATGTATAGAGCAATAATATTTTTTTTTTAATGTAATTGTACGCATTGCATCATATATTTTTATCATGTTTTTAGTTGGTAGGAAAAATTTTATTTTTTTATCATCTTTTTAGTTGACTGGAAAATTGTTATTTGATTTGGTTTATAGTGAATTTTTTTGCTATAAAAATATTGTCCTGTCAAATAGACTTTTCTATGTTTTGCTAACCATTTTTTTCATTTTGATGGTTGTGTTCATTATATTTATTTTGGTTTGTAATTATGGTTTAATTATGTAGTGACTAATTATTTTTTTACCTCCAAGGTATTCAACAAAGATGGAAAGTAATGTTGCTCTAATTAAAATAGGATGTAAATCAAGATAAGGTAGCATGGTAACTTCAAAAGCATCGGTTACCACTATGTTGGTGTTGAAGTAATGCTTGTAGTGGGGTGATTCAAGTTACATGTTGAGACTTAAGTTCTTTCTAAAGTACAACCATATCAAAGATCTTATAATAATGTGGAACCTAATATTGATCATGGCACTCTACTTGTTATTGGATTTTTTCAATATATAATGCATCTATTGTTGGATTTGTTAAAAAAATTTAAAAAATTGTTTATCTACCTCTAAATATGGGAAGAATCTTTCTATGTTGATGAAACACTATCTCAATTGGGGCCACCGGCAAGAACCTTGAAAGCACTTGAGGATGGAACTTCCAAAAGTTTTATTGCTATTGTGTTGAACATAAAAAAATTCTTTCATGTCATGTATATGGATGTTGGGAGATGCATATTTTGAAGATATTTTTTATATTAACTACCTCTCTATGTTCACTAGTTTGGAAATGGAAGGAATTTGAGTTGTTCACCTTGGTTTCTATCATTGACTGAAGGCTACATTGTAAGATATATGAATGTTTGCATATGCATATTTTGAAGATATTTTTAATATTAACTACATATCTATTTCCACTAGTTTGGAAATGGAAGGAATTTGAGTTTTTCATCTTGGTTTTTATCATTGACCAAAGGCTACATTGTAAGATATGTAAGAACAAGTTATCCTTGTAAAAGTTAGTGATCTTTGGCAACTTAAAATGAATCTCATAAGCTATCAAAATAGTCATTTTAAAAGGCCAATCGTCATTCACCACAAATACACAAGAGCAAGCATGCCTAGTTTAGCTTAGATTTGACATAAATTCAATGAATCGACTTTCAAGACATATTTAGAGTGGAAATAAGGTGTATAGTCCATATTTCTTGATTGCACATTAAGGGAGAGAATCTTTGTGCACAATGAAATGTAAATAGAAATTATAAACTAATATCAAAGTTTTTGTTTTAGAAATTTTTTATAATAGTGTTATTATCTTCTGGACATTAAAGTATTATGTTAGTCAATTTTAATCACAATATTGTAAAAATATTTTCCCAATCAAAATTTTGATATAATATATTTTGATATAATATTAGTACTTATATTTAAAATATTATGATTACCAACTTTAATGCATTTAAAAAATAATATTTTCATACATAATAAAAAAATATAATATTTTTCATAATTAATAAAAAAATAAATTAATCAAAACAAAGTAGACTTTACAAATGATAAAATTTTTAGAACACTCTAATTTTAATTTCAAAAGTAAGAACATATAACCAATATTGATATATAAAAAGGAATTGAGAAAGTAAAAACATCTAAACAATATTGATATATAAAAAGTCATTGCCATATGATAGGTAATTTAAATTCAAGTATTAGAAATTAGAATTACAAATGCTAGTATTACCAACCAAATAAATAAATAAATAAAAAATAAATATTTCCCAAAAAAATACAAAATATCAAAACTTAATTATTTTCCATAATCACATTCATATCTTTTACTTACTAGTAGATTTTGCCCATGAGTAATTCACTGGCATTAAAATTAGGCGGAGTCATGATTCACAATTGCGTTCAGATCGCTAATAGGAGTGAACTCATTTGTAAGTCGTATTCCAACCCAATTTTAGTAGATGGTGGCCCCATTTACGATCTATTCAAATGAATCAATAGTCTTCCAAAACATTCGGAGGACGACCAGCTTCTTTCACTTCGTTTTATTGAAATTTGGAGGATACTCTCTATCAAAAGTAAAATTCGATTAAATGACAACCACATCCTCTGGAGAAGGAATATAAGCACTCTGTAAATAAAATTTTAAAATGATAACCACATCCTCTGGACAACGAATACAACCACATTGCACAACATTTTTTTATGCATAGGTTGCCTACCAACCGAACACCCGAAACTCATAAAAACATGGAATCCATTTCAAATCACGATGGGAGAATCATCCATGAAACAATGAATGCATGCCTCTGCGTTCCCTGCACTTTCCCCACATAGCTCAGCTTCGACATAACTCATTCTTGCTGTGTCCTTTATTTCATAATTGCTCCATGAGTTTAGGAATTATAGTAGATTAACACCACAGCTTTACAATCGCTTCAATCCAAATCCGATGGAGAAGTACTGTATGAATTTTTGCAGCTACCATACAAGAAGACTAGAAGTTTACTCAGATGATAGCCCTCATGATGATCATGGGTATACAGACGATAGTCAATATTTTGACATTGATATTTCAATGCCCTTCTCCCCAACACACAGCATCCCAACCTCAAACGATGATGATAGCGAAGATGAATTTGAGTTGGACTTGTCTATTTTTACCCCCAATCTCTCAAAACCAAATCAGTGCATTCCTCCTGCAGAGAACTTGCTTTGCCACAGCCAGATTCTTCCCCTTCCACTAATTACTGAGCCTCTGGATGAGATACAGTCTCTGCAATTTTGTAGTAACGTCCCTGGAGTCAAGACCCAGTTCCCTAACTTGCTCGGAAATACTACCAAGTTGAACATATCGTTCTCTGGATTCAGAAAGTCGGCTAAACTTGGGAGGGATTTGAGGTCCCCTTGTGCTGAATATGGCACTGCTATGGGCTCTCCTGTGTCCGGGAAGAATATACTTCTTACTGTGAAATTAAAAGCGGTAGAATTACCTCTGGTGTCTCTTTTTAGTAGAGATAATTCCAAGGGTTCCAAGAGCGATGTCAACAATCATGACTTACAGAAGAAATCAGAGGATGCTGATGATGGAGGAGGACAGACCTGTAAAATTATGGATAGAAATAAGAAGAGAACCAAAGAGATTATTATGAAGTATGTGAATAAGATCAAGCCTTCGTTTGTTAAGATTTCGCACATGTATGATGAGAATATTAGGTCCAGACATCTGGAGAATCCCAGAGCTGGAAATGGATGGAAAAATGGTGGATGCCAGGGTTCAGACAGAAGTGAGAATCACATCTCGTTTCCATGTTTCTCTGGCAACCGGAATATAGTTTACAACAATTTGGGTAAGAGGAAACAACAACCTTCTGACTTGCAGCAGAAGCTTCCTAACTACAACATGATTAGTGAGAAAACATTGATGGAGATACAAAGTTCTATTCAAGAAGCCATTGCTCACTGCAAGCAGTCAAATTCCATTGATGGTAAGTAGTGTGGTAGTACCCCTTTTCTGTGCATATAAGCATTCTTCTTAATTGTTTAGCAATGGTGGTTTTTGATGCTGCTAGGGATTCTTCTTGTTGCTATATCTTCTGATCCTAATGGGAATTCCAATGTTGATTTTAGTCCTCGTAGATCCTAATGAGTATCCCACTTATTGCTTCTGCAACAGTCCCTGCAGATCGTCTCTTACTGATCTCCTAAATGATTTTGATATGAACAAATTCACCGCTTAGGGATCAAATGTAATTTTTAAGTTTATTAGGCATCGAGGTTGTCAAAGACAGTCCTCATACTCATAGAAATTATTCGTATTATTTTCAGAGCAATGTGTACTATTCCTGGTAGTCATTTCCGTTATCGTTTGTGCAATAATGCCTCTATATTCCAAAGGCCATCCATAACCCGAGAGTAGAGTGGGTGATTCAGAAGAAGTAGACACAAAGTTAACTCTTGAATTTGAAGGAGAGCCCCCTGATAATCTGATCTGACTTTGTGGCTGGTCCCTTGGATCATCCAAGTCTACTATTGGATTAACCTCAATCCAATAAACATTCCTCTTATTATTTCTCCAACAGGATCCTGATAAGCCATCCTCTTATTGTATCTGCAATAATGATTGTTGACACTTCTTGGAAGCATATATTTTACTGCTGTAATTATTTATGGTGTTCTGACTGTTGGGAAAATGACACTTCTTGGAAGCATATATTTTACTGCTGTAATTATTTATGGTGTTCTGACTGTTGGGAAAATAATAGTCTGTCAGGCAGTTAGTGTTTCCTAATGGATGTCAGGCAGTTGGTGTTTCCTCTTTTGAGTGTAGATTTTTGCGAATAGTTTAGAAATTAATTTGCAAGGTCAAATTGATCTCATTCTTATCTATACAACTCGAAAATATTTTAGAAATTCGCAATCCAGATTAAAAAATGACTATGCAGATAAAGATAAAGATCACTATGGAGGGAAATGCTAATGACACTTTATGTAAAAATATGATGATATGGAATAGATTAGTACCTTTGGCGTTGTTTTACTTGTATCATGTGATATTGAGAATCGATTAGATGTATTTTCTGAGTTAAACCATCACCTAGGGGGACATATAAACCTGATACGAACATTTTGTTATTTCTTTTGCAATAAGTGCATTGTTTCTGCTTGTCCGGGCCTAAGCAAAAATCGAAATAAAAATGAATACCAAGAACCGAACGCTATGGGAAAGCATTGAAAATGCAGAGCTAAGGATTTCATTTAATTGTCTCTAAATCCTTAACCTATGTTAACTTTGTTCCGAGTCTTCCTCCTTGATTCAAGCTGGGCCTTCTACATAAATTCAGAAAGTTTTCTCTAACAAGTTATCGAATTATTTTTTATGCCGTAGTCTAACTAGCCGGAGGAATCGCCCTGAAAATCATGAAGATTCCGGTAAGGAATTTTTCCAAATCCATGTTATAATTATCAAAGTTTAATATTTTGGGTGTCCTACAGGTTTTTGATGGTGCTGAATCCATTTCCAATGTTAAAATCAGGATTCAAGCACTGTTTCTGCAAGATTTTTTAAATTTTTTTGGCCCGGATTCCGGCCAATTTTGACCGTCCGGGCAATTCCTCTGGCTCGTTAGACAACGCCATTTTTTATACCTGCAAACATTTGCATGTGATATTTAGACTTATATTTTCTCAATTTCTTCCATTGCAGATACCTCAAACTGTCCAAATTCCCAATGTTGGGCTAAGTCTTTTCAGGGCTTTAATGGAGGATGACTGCAAGTTTATTTGTGGAAGTCCATCATTGGATGCCTACTAATGTGTTGCCAGTGGCAACAACTCTCATAAAATGCTGATGTATATCTTCAAACTGCAGATCATGTAGAATTCTGCTGTAGTCCTTGAAATCGATATGATTAGAAGCATGGAGTAGTTTGAATATCACACGTTTTGATAGGTTCATTTTATATGTTGGGTGTCCATGGTTAGCCAGTACTGTATGTATCCATCGAGCTGTGGTTTAGTTGTTGTTTCGTCATGTAAACAAAGTGAGTTTAAAACCAGTTGATGTAAATCCCTTGTGTGTGGCGAGAAGTATTTAACCCCCTGAAGTTGCAGTTGGTATTCTCCTCAACAACAATGAAGCTTAACATATGGTAAACACGCCAAATTAGTTTGAGACGAGCTAAATTAGTTTAATTTTACTGCTCTCTGTTCATCCGGTCGCATCCTGTACAACTCAGTAACTGAATCCGAAGGTGAAGCCCTTGTCACAGATATAACTTGTCAAATATACCGAGATGGGAGTAGCCTTTGTAATATTTATGTTGACTATATAGCTTTTCTTATCCTGTACAACTCAGTAACTGAAACCGAAGGTGAAGCCCTTGTCACAGATCATAACTTGTAAAATATACCGAGATGGGAGTAGCCTTTGTAATATTTATCTTGACTATATAACTTTTCTTTAATTCTCATTAATAACACAAGATAAATCACTTCTATTAAAAAACTAAAACCCGTAAACTATATTATTTGGGCGTTACAATTTCTTCAATTCAAAAGTATAAGCAGAATAAATACCTGCAAAATGACAGCTATCTAAAAGTTCCGGTACTAATTATAGTATTCCACCATTCGTAAGGTGTGTGTCATACGGTTCGGGCATATGATCCTTGAATTCTCAATTATCCTTCGTGTTGTGCTGAATTTGCAATTGTTGTTGGTGACACCATATATTCTAGTATGATCTAAACATTAGGAATAACAAAAGACTATTCAACAAAAATATGAACTCAAACATGAACTGTTTATGAACTGTTTTGGGTTGATCTTTATAAATTGATACTCCCCTAACGAGATTTTTGTTGTTAACGTTGTGTAGAAGATGTTTCATAGCAGGAAATGGCATCCCTTTTTTGATAGGAAATCTGTCTTAGATATCATTAATAGACATTTTGTGAAAGCATCTAAGGAAAAAAGTACTAAAAGCTAGGTTCTATTATTAGACTTTGAATCACTATTGCAACTGAAATGAAAGAAGTTGTCTTACTTCAAAACGAAAAAAAAAAATGGTATGCAACTTAAAATTTTTATAAATAAAAATTAGAATAAAAAATGAAATTATGAAGGAAAATTTTTAAAAATAATAAATATGAAAAATAATATTTAAATAAAAACATTGATTTTGAATTTAAAATCATTACAAATTATTGATAAATAAAACATTGAATTTCAATAAAAAATAATTTAAATTATTAATAAAACAAAGTTTAAAAATATCTTGGTGAAAAGATAATATAAGTACAATAAGTATATATTAATAGTGTTGTCTAATTAATAGATAAAATGTATTTTTTTACAGGTATTTTTTAATTTTACTTAAAATTCAGTATAAATTTTTAAAGATCGTAAATTTAAATTGTTTGATTAATATTGAATAATTAAATTAATTGTAATACATTTCCAATTAATATTAGTTGATTAAATTATTTGCCAATGCAATAGTGAGTTGCACTTTGAATAAAAATGCATCATTAACATTTAAAATAAAATAAAACATAATACATATAATTATATTTTTAATTAAGTTTACCAACTTATTAAAGTTAATATCGATCTTAATAATGACATCACAACTCTGATTTTTACTACGAAATTCAATGAATTAAAAGCACCGGTTCTCACTTCACCGGGCACATTCTGTACGACAGGGAGTGAAGGCGAAAGTGAGGTTTTGTTTGTGAGAGACGAATATTATGTGCAAAATATATCATTTGGCCTGACAGTTTCTTCAATTCATAGGCAGCATATATACCAACAAAATGTCACCTATCCCACTTTTTATAATGTGGATGTGTGACGCAGTCCTGTTGCATTTCAGCTTTAAGTATGTTTTATAATTGAATTCTCTATCAACTTTCAAGTTTGTGTTGAATTTATAATTGAGGTTGGTTGATTAAATTGGTTCTTAGTTGAGCAGTCAGTTTCAATTTTAATAAATGTTCATCATGTTTGGCGTTCAGGAAAACTATTCATTGAATGTAGGACGAGGCATTTTGCTGTGTAATGGTCAGCAAATTTTATAAGTTTTATACAAAGTAATTTGCAATAGCGTTATTGTTGGTCAAACAATTATTTCATGCTAACAGTCTGACCATGCCATCGATCTTTTAAGATGTAATTGACGATCTAAAATCAATTTTTTTTTCTTCTAAATTAGTGGATCTGCATGAAAGGGTTAACTTCTTTTCTTTTAAATGTTTATGTATTTTTCTAGACATCAGCATGGCACAATACATAGTTTAGATATGGTATATAGTCATCATCTCATGTGTAATTTTTATATAAGATAATGACCAAATCTAATTTGTTTAAATCAAATATAGTAATGGGATGTGTAATTTATTAGGACGGAATGTGTAATTTTGATATGTGTTTTAAATATATAAAAATATTATCGCTTATAATAAAAAAATGAATATGCTATAAAATAATGAATATGTTGTAATGTATTTAGAATAAAATAATAAAATGTATCAGTAAGATGTCAAACTTTATACTTTTAAAAATATTTTAATAAGAAATTTAAATAAACTATTTAAGATCTATGTTAATTAATTTTTGCTAATTTGTACATATTATATAAAATCTTTTAATATCAATTATATAAATACTATATATCATTTTAAAAAAATTATATATATCTTGAAAAAAAATCATAATTAAAATGTAATTGATCTTATATATTTTCTATATAATATTAAAAAATACAACTTAAATAATAAAAAATTACACATTTTATTTTACACTTTATAAATTTTAATCCATCTTCTACTCATATTAAGTCTTTACCGAAATAAGTCTCTGCTGATTATTAATAAAAAAACAACAATAAAGTAACCCAGATGACACCGTCCAAACAAAGGACATATTTGCAAGTCGTCTTAACATATAATGTGACTCTCCAGCGTCCACCATATGAATAAAACCAAAATGTTGGGTAGGTTCATAATTTGACTCTAAATATTAAAACGGATCGTGAAAAGCAATTCAATTTAGTAACCACATATAGCCATTCCAGCAAATTCAGCAAATTTGTAGTTTTATACATTTATTTGTCATATAGTGTCTAAAGATTCTATTTTAAAAAAGTCTTTGCCGAAAGTGTTCAAGGCATAATTCTTTATATCTGTTCTTATCCTTAATGATATTTTGTTAGTGAAATTTTTAAAGTAGAAATCGGTGTCTTTGATTTAATAAATTTGAATTAAATATTTAATAAAAAGAAATACTTCAGTTTATGTTAATCACAGAAAGTGTTTTAAGGAATTATTCTTTACATTGTTGAAAGTAATTACTCTCACAATGCACCGCCTCACCGCCTTATCGTTACCGCCATGACCTGTGCAGATTTGAAGGGGCACAATCGCCTTAACCTCTTCAACATCAAAGGAGAAGTAACCGACTTATTTTTTGTAGAGATGTAGATCAGACATAGAAGCAAGATGCATAGAGTTTGGACGCAGAGTATGAGTTGTAAAGCAACTGTAACTGCATACTTCGTTTCTTGAAGTTTTGCAAATGCATCGAACAACAGTAGCTTTGTTTTTTGTTGTGTTTTTTAACTGCTAGAGTTATTTTCCACTGTTTGCTCTGTTTAACTCTTTCAATTGGTATCGGAGCCACCATTTTCAAGAGATCCGCATTATCTCTTATCTTGTTTGGTGCAGGTATCTGCAACAACATTTTTTAGTCGAATTTCTAGGAGTCAGTTAGCTGTGTTTTGCTAAGAAAGTCGAAGAATTGAGGGGCCACCGATGGGACTCTAGTTGGAAGTCGAGTCAACGTAGACGACTTGGATGCAAGCATGGAGTAAAGTTTAATTGGGTCCCGTGTGAGGTCGTTTAGAGGTGGGTTGTTCTAATTCCAAAGTCGCATAAATTGGGTGATGTCGCACGCTGAAAATTAATTATACAGATAAATTTTATGTCTAGATGGAGCATGTTGAAAGTTTGAAAGAAGTTTTAATTTTTTTTAATTCTTCACGAAAGCACAAGGTTGTTAAATACAAGATTTGAGGAAGGTTTGACGTGCTTTTAAAATAACTGTTATTTCAGCGATATTTGGATAATTAGACACAGACGTATCTGGAGTAAATTGTTTTTTTGTGACTTTGAATTGGGTTTCCAGCAATTCCGTGTTTGTGGAAATACATGTTAAAGTTTTGAATTATTGAAGCAAAGACTTGATAGAAACCTTGTGAACAAAAAGGTGGTCAAATTATGCAAGGGTTCGAACTTTTGAATGTTTCGAACTTTTTATTCCGAGTGTGGTGCCTGCGTGAGAGACTCTTAACTTGAGCATGAGTTGTCGTGGAGCATGAGCCCGTCAGTTGAATATGAGCTCAGTGGTGAATTATTAGCTAATCATTGCTTAGTTGAGCCTGGGACATTATGCCTTTGCGTGCAGTGCCGCCTGTATTTCCTCCACATGGCTTCTCCGTGTCTTTCAGCGTGCCGATTCTCAATGTCATTATAGTTTGTTATAAATAAATTTCATGTGACAGTTTTTAGTCCCTCCTTATGGTGTTTAGCTGGTTCAACGCCAAATGGGTTGTTTCTATTGTCTCCTTTATCATAATATTCAACTTTTTCGGCTAATTCTCGTCTTTCATAGTGTATTCTGAGTTTTGTAAAGTATATTTTTTCCACAAGTTTTTTTTGGCTGAAATGTTGAAATAAAAAACGGTTTATTTAAAAGTTTGCCTATAAGGATTTAAAAGAGAAGGTTTTTTTTATTGAAAAGTAAGTTTATGGATTTGAAAATATTTGTTTGCATGCAAACTATTTTTTTCGAGTGTTTTCTCAAGTATGAGAATGTGATTGGTGATTGTGCCTTATTAGGGTGCATATTAAAAATCACATTTTTTTTTCAAGGGAGATATGAAAGATAGCTTCATGCCTCAGCTATAAGACAGAGGAAACACTGTAGTCATGGGTCGCCAAGCGAGACTAAAGGCTTAATTGAGTGTCAGTGTAATAACCCATATGACAAAGCATGCGATGCTTTAGTATTGGATGTGATGTTTTTGTGCAAGGTGGAAAAAGCTACAACTTCCAAGGAAGCATGGAAGATCTTGGAAACATAATTTGGTGCAAGGCGGGGTAATCAAGTCGAAGATCATAGTGTCGTATAGCCTATTGAAGTAGCGTTTGAAGATGAAATTGAAGATGGATCTGTAATAGAAAATCTACAGAAAGAGGAAGATTGTGGTGAATCTCACTTGAAATTGGATCACAATATTGATGGTGTGTTACGAGCGAGCGTTTATTTTGGCATAAATAATGTTGCGAGTGGTGAAGAAATTGATTCAGTGGACCCAACAACTGAAATTTCTGATATTAACTTTGATGAAGAAGAATGCACTAGTGATGAGATGAGTGGTTGCAGATGGTGCAACAGAAACATCTTATTGATACATTGTTATTTGGTGACAGAAACCCACTTGTGTCTAAAAACCAAGTGGAAGGAAACCTCTTTATAGAAGTAGAGGTGGAGAATCACGATTATGAGGCATCAACAGAGTCAAAGAAGGAAGAAGAGAAGAAAGGTCTCATTCCATAGTAGAATGAACTGAACCAATATGGTTCTGAAGATGTTTTTCATATAAACTTAACTGTATTGATTTTGTATGTGAAGATGTTAGAAGAAACCAAGAAGGAGCAAGAAAATATGAAGAAGAATGTGTTGATGAATTTTGTATAGAAGATTCAGCAATGAATATTGAATACAACATTAACAATGTTGAAAATGAAAATGCCAATGAATTTTTTATGTATTGGAATCTTGAAGAGATAAAATTATAGTATGAACTTATGTTGCAGCAAATTGATAATCAGAATATTTATGATGAAGAACAAACTATAGAATATGAGATGTGGTAGTAGTCCACATACAGGCAGATTTTTGAAGAAGTAGATGACATCCATGGACATCCTGGAATGATTTTCTATGTTTTTATGACAAACAAATATCTAACGATGGAAGCGCTGCAACAAAAAATCAAGAAACTAAAATTTGGAGCATACATCAAAAAGACAAAGATGAAGAAATTCAAAGGATACATGATCTAGAAGAAAAGGAAAAATAAATCTAGTTAAAGACTTGATGTCAAATTTTTTAAATCATTGTAAGCTTAGCTGAGACTTAGACCAACATGCATGTTTAAGTTATGTTAAGTCATGGTTAATTTATCAGTCGTAATTAAGGGGGAGTGTTGGAAGTAATTACTCTGACAACGCATAACCTCACCGCCTTGTCATCACCACCATGACCTGCACAGATTTGCAGAGGTGCAACCATCTTAACCTGTTCAGTATCGAAGGGGAAGTAACTGACTTATTTTTCGTATAAATGTAGATCAAACATAGAGGAAATATGCATAGAATCTGAACGCAGAGTCCAAGTTGTAAGCAGTTGTAGCTACAAAGTTTGTTGGTTAAAGTCATGTAAATGAATGTCTGAATTTCTGTGAAATTAGCATAGTTATCTTTTTCCGTTGTTTGCTCTTTGTAACCATTCATACATTTGCACTTATTGATAATGATAATTTTAGTGAGTTTTTAAGTCTATGTAAATATCTTTAATTTAAATTATTTGAATTAATTTGAATTTGAATTTGAAATTAGATGATAGAATGACTTATGTGAGTTTATGTTACTGAAGATTTTGTGAGTAAACTCCAAAGTTAATAATAAAATTCACTGCATAATCATTAAATGCACTGAATCTACTATACAAATAATAGCTCAAGGAGTTAGCCAACTACCTAACAACAATGCTGTAACAATTGATTAATGTAAACCTAATCTGATGAACTCCAAAATTGATTATATATAATTGTAAATGTTTTATCAAAATCATATCATGATAATGAACTACAATCACTACACAGCCTCATGACTACGTTTCAGCGAATCTTATAGTCTCAAGGCTAGCTTAGGGAAAATAATAGTTTGTCAGGCGGTTAGTGTTTCCTAATGAGTGTTAACTAAATTTATTTTGACTTTGGAGTTTTGAGAATATTTTAGAAGATAATTAGCAAGTGTGAGGTTAAATTGGCCTGATTTTTATTTTTATTTGTAAAATTTCAAAATATTTTCGAAATCCGATAATAATAAAAAAGAAACACTATGGAAGAAAAATCCTTATGACACTTTATGTAAAGATATCATGATATGGAATAGATTAGTATATTTCGCATTGTTTTACTTGTATCATTTCATATTGATAACCGATATAGGTAATAGGTGCATTTTAATCTGATTAGATGTAATTCTAAGTTAAATCATCTCCTAGGGGGACGTATAAACCTGATATAGACATTTTGTTATTTCTTTTGCAATAAGTGCATTATTCCTGCCTTTTTGAACCTAAGGAAAAAATCGAAATAAAAATGAATACCAAGAACCGAAAGTTATGGGAAAGCATAGAAAATGCATAGCTGAGGCTTTCATTTTATTGTTTCTAAATCCTTAACCTATGTTAGGTTTGTCCCAAGTCTTCCTCCTTGATTCAAGCTCGTACTTCTACATAAATTCAAAAAGTTTTCTCTAACAAGTTATCCAAATTACTTTTTATAGCTGCAATCATTGGGGTGTGATATTTTGACTTAACTC
Organism: Pinus albicaulis; assembly: GCA_034641835.2. NCBI lineage: Eukaryota > Viridiplantae > Streptophyta > Pinopsida > Pinales > Pinaceae > Pinus > Pinus albicaulis. The sequence goes on from JAXQQM020074299.1 coordinate 47,893, forward strand.
TTCTCAATTTCTCCCATTGTGGATACCTCAAACTGTCCAAATTCCAGATATTGGGAAGTCTTGTCACGACTTTAATGCAGGATGACTGCAAATTTATTTCTTAAATTCCATAATTGGATGCCTGCTAATGTGTTGTGAGCAGCCATAGCTCTCGTAGAATGCTGGTGTATATCTTCAAACTGAAAATCATGCAGAACGTTGTTGTAGTCCTTGAAATCCATTTGATTAGAAGCATGGGCTAGTCTGAATATATCATGTTTTGATAGGTTCATTTTAGATGTTGGGTGTCCATGTTTAGCCCATGTTGTATGTATCCATCGAGCTGTGGTTTAGTTGTTGCTTCGTCATGTAAACAATGTAAGTTAAAACTAGTTGATGTAAAGCCCTTATGTGTGGAGAAGTATTTAACCCCATGAAGTTGATGTTTGTATTGTCCTCACTAACAATGAAACCTAACATATTGTAAAGAAGCCAAATTAGTTTGAGACAAGCTAAATTAGTTTAAATCTAGTGTTCTCTATTCACCCGGTCACATTCTGTACAATTGAGCAACTAAAAGTGAAGGTGAGGCCCTTGCTTGTTTTCGACTGATATAATCTTGTAAAATGTACCTAGGTTCATGTCAATGATGTTCCATTAGGAGCTCCTTTTGTAATTTTTATCAGGACTATGTAACTCTTTTTTTTTATTTTTGCTAACAGAAGAAACTAAAAAAAGATACACCACTTCTATAAAAAAACAAGGATGGATGCAAAGCAGCGAGTCCCTGCAAATGTCTAGAATTAGGAATTATCAATAGGAAACATAGGCATAATGATAAAGGTTGTGAATTTTTACTGTGGACTATAGTCATTGTTTATGGATTTCACTTATAAATTACATATGTGTTGTTAATGCCTTGTGGCTATGGTGTTTGAAAACATGAACAATGTGGCATGCCATGGAAGGTTACATGAATAGTGTTGATTTTTGAAATCTTAATATAAACATAATTTTTTGGTTAGCCGCACATATAAGAGATTGTGTTGGCTCTTTTGTTGAGCAATGGTCATGAGTACACCATAAGAAAATAAAAAAAGCCTTGGAATCCATATGAACAAATATATTCCTTCATGGCAATGAATTTCTGCAAAAATAAGAGAAAATGTGATTAGAATGTCTATCTAAGGTTTTGAAAGTTGTTGGATATTACAAAATTTAAATACAACAAAAAAAAAATTGATAAAAAAAATCCATGACTGTAAATGTTTTGACAAGATATCAAACCAAAATGTAAGTTTAACTCAGATGAGCACACATAGTCCTGAAGGTATAGCACTGTGAAGAATAACAACCTTGGTAAGTTGGCTACCAAGTGTAACTCCATATCATGAATAATTATAACTGACAGGGAAATCATAAGAAGCCTTTGAAAATTGATTCAATGACTCAACGTATAATAATTTCAAACATCAAAAACATGTTTCCCCAAATTCAAAAAAATAAAACTAAGTTAATAAAATGTATAATAATTTCAAACATGATCAGATAATCGTGCACACATTCCCATACCAAAAAAACTATAAATAAATGCACACCTCGTGAATACATTCCCCATAGGAAGAACATGTAAATAAAATTATAAATAAAGGAAAGGTATGCATTTGATTTTTAATTTTATGTAATATTGGCAAGTGAGTAGAATCACAGTTGTCTTTAGTTGGAAAGAGATATATGTTGTCTTTTGCATGGGAATACACATGTTGTTACCTCGTATATATATTGGTCAGTGAGTGGGATCATAGCTGTTTTTAGTTGGAAAGAGATCCATGTTGTGTTTTTCATGGGAATTCACATGTTGTTACTTGGTATATGAGCCCATTATTGCATTTGACACCTTGTATTCTCCTGACAAAACCTTTGATGGAAGAGTTGTTTATTCACAATGATTTTTAGGAAAAACTTCCAACTTTTCAATTGTGCATCAAATGTGCGTGAATATCTGGTGGCTTCCATGAATTTCCTCTGATATACAGGGATAACCTCCATGGTTTCAAAGATGATCAAAATCTGAATTTCCTCTCATATACAGTGATAACCTCCAGGGTTTCAAATAGGATCAAAATATGGTCTATATGATAACCTCCAAGGTTTCAAAAAGGATAAAAATCTGAATTTCCTCTCATATACATCGATAAACTCTAGGGTTTCAAATATGATCAAAATTTGGTCGCTTCCATGAATTTTCTCTTAATGACAGGAGAATCTGTAGGTGGTGGGAGTGTCCAATGTAGACATCGCTAGGGTTAAATCAAGCAAAGCTATGAACTACGCATGCAAGTGGCCGATGATTTTTTCCACCTAATCAATTTGCTTAGGTTGTCTCTTCCATCATCCCTGGGCTTCATGAATTTCATGAATTTTCTTCGAGCTACTCAGTAGATAACTAAAGTACAATTGTTGAAAATACTTATTTAGGAATTAGATGAGATCATGGAAATTGGGGTTGTTGAAGGTCTAGATCAAGGAAGTCGATAACTCACAAGCCTACCAAAAATATACCCAAAATCGAATCCTGTTGTATTGAAAAATCCATTCCCTTGAAAAATTGTGCAGAAGAGAAACCACTCCTTAACCTCTTCAAACTACTATTAAGATGCTTGGTTATGTACTTCCTTAATCCAACTACTTCACTACTCTATGCCTGATTGGAAGCCCTAGTTCAGTGTGGGTATATCTTTAAAGAACAAAAAAATTATTTTAATTTAGTTTTCTGTGGGCAATTATAATTTATGGATTTCTTTTAAGTTAGATTTTGTGGGAAATTATAATTTATGTAGGGAATGTAGAGGAGAAAGATGGGTTTATGCTCATAAATATGGTTTTATGAATCTTCGTGTTTTAGGCATTGTCTGAGGATCTTCATCTCAGATGGAGAGGACATTGAAATGAATTTTGTACACAGAGCTAAGTAGGGGAATAACCCAATTTCGACCAAGAATTGAAATGTCAATATCCCTAGTTTTGGTCCAAGTTTTTGATTTCCTTAATAGAGGTGGTGCCTTCTTTACCTTCCTACCTCACTGGTAATGTGTGGTGTGAAGTGGCTCAATCGTTATTGAGCTTCCTTGAACGACCACTAATAGTGAGTGATTGGTGTTAAGCGATGCTCGTTTCGAGTTTACCCTATCATTCATTTAGGTAGAACAAGTAGTAGGGCTTGAATAAACACTGATATAACCACCTGGAGTACCACAATGTTGTGATGGATGGGTCCTTGCTACCTGTAAGACCTAGTAGTAATAGGTATGGCGGGCCAATTTTAGCCCCGTGTTTGGGTCGAACCAACCGCTAACTATTGACTATTGAGTTACTAGCCTGCAAGTGTTTTAGATTTTAAGATTTTTTTTTTAGATTTGAAGAATCATATCGATGGAAGCATAACTTCTCAGATTGGTAAAATCAAACGCCTTCAAAATTTAAATCTAGGAAATAATATTATTTCTAGAGACTTACCTGCTGAAATCAATAAGACTCTGAATCTTGACTTCTGTTAGCTTAGATACTTGCTTTCTTATTGAACCTTTGTTAATTATTGGATGAACGAGCATGCTTGGGAATATCTGAGAGCTAGAGCCTAGAATAGTCAAGAAAATTGTTTAAGATTTCTCCTAAAAGGAGCATTGGACAGGCATGTTCTATCTCTTCGGGCACTTACTTAGCAAGTGGGATTATCAACTGGTACTAGTAATGGATTTTGTATAACTGTCCCTACTACTGATGCTATAACTACTGAAACCTTCTTAGATCTCGTTACCCTTGAAAGGTCATCAAGCCCCCCCATCAAATAAGAAATCTTCTTTTCGCTCTCGCTAATTTTAATCTCTTAACATATTTAGACGTATGCAACAACCAATTGTCAGGCCCTGTCCTTCTCAAGCTATTCACAAAGGAACCAAAGAAAGAGTTTTTTTTGGAATATTAAGGATCGATGACCTGCTGAAGCCTCTCTCAGGCAGGAAGGTTTCCCTTCTTTCCTTATATATAGTGGGAGAAGACACTGATCAAGCAAAATAAATAGATGGTTCGAGGGCGAGAGTTAGCTTGCTCATATTCTTTCCATCCAATAGATATCTCTACGATCGAGATTATTTCCAATCCATTGTCTGAGTCCCCAACAAGCCAGCCAGTATTAAGTCATGTATCTTTGCAGGACAAACAACATCTCTTCCTTTTCGAAGCCATTTGGAGGACGATGGGACTTGTTTGAAGAAACCTTTTTTATGGGCATTAGCGTGAATAATTTTTTTATGTTGAATGATGCGAGGTTTAGTGGTCATGTGTGGAAACCATATTATTTTCCATTTCTCTTTATAGCTAACCTGCTAAAGGATGCCAATGCCTTTTCCATATTACTAAAACCTACAACAATTTTCTTGTTCCGAACTGGAGGCTTCTTGCATATTTCAGAAAATTGAAAAACTTCAGTGACCTTCATGAATGTTCATAGTTTTATGAAAACAATTAAACCAAGAACCTTTAGCAACACGCTGCCCAAAGCATCACCGGTTCACACGAAAATATCCATATAGCCATTTGGTCTCACGGTTTGGCAACATGTGCTATGTGGTCTGGCGGTTTGGTGAGATGGCTTGTGGCATGGCCATATTACTTAACCAAGAGGTGACCAACAAATACATATAAAACAAGAGATGATGCAACCGAAAAAAAAATATTCAAACATTTCATGCCACTGAACTAATGCCAAGATTAGTTTTATTTTTTAAAATACGAATTAAAAAATTAAAATTTAATATTTACTTTTCCTCAGGAAGAGGCCAAGACCAAGAAATAATTTAGATTATGTTTAACGAACCACATAGAACATATCGACCCTGAAAACACAAGGATTAATAACACCGAATAATGTTAATAGACTAATTATGATTACTATAGTCCCATGCTGTGACAACAAGGACTAATAAAACCTATAAATTATATTATTTGGGCGCCACAATTTCTTCCATTCGAAAGTATAAGCATAATACATACCTACAAAATGTCAACTATCTAAACGTTCTTGCAGTAATTATAATATTCCATCATTTCTAGGGTGGGTATTTCATAGAATTATGCCTCATCTCAACTTCAAGTATGATTATTGAATTCTCAATTATCCTCAAACATGACATTTTGCTAATTTTTTTTTTCTACAAATATCAAAGTTTACATACTCAATGTCAATAATTTTCCTCGGGTCATATATATATATATATATATATATATTGCATAAAAAAAAACATATCATATATAAATGCATTTACACATAACATCATTAATAGGCCACTAATCATGAAAATATGAGAAACTGAGTATTCACTGGGAAATCCATCATAAAAATACCGATGCACCAAGGAACCAACGTAGCACCGTCGAAAAAATTGCCAACAGTGCCGAATATGTGGGCATTGGAGGCCCATGTCGAGATCCCTAGCTGCAACAAAGGATCATCATTCACCCAATTTGAAAATAACTTGTTTTCGGGATCGGTCCTCAACGCAGAGATTGATTGAGCTCTCTAATAACATTGGAGAAAGAGACCGCGTGAAATAATCCTTTGATCTTATTAATCCTTCGTATCTAATGTTCCATAAGGGGAGGGGAAAAGGATGTGTTCTTTGGTCTTATTAATATTGTCTCCAATGTTCCATAAAGGGAGGGGCAAAGGATGCGTGCTTGTTTATTTAGTCTAGAGTAATTTTAGAATCATAGAATATATATATCTCACTTAGATTCAGCCATCAAACATAATATAAAACCCCAGTGCAATAACCTCTACCTTAATATTAGTACCACTCCTAGCATTCCATGAAAATTTCCATGAGGTTATCTTGTCTGTGTTGAATTTGGAATTGTTGTTAGTGACTTAAATTGATTGTTAATGGAACAAGGGGTTTCACTTCAGATTAATTTACAACAATCATGTTTTCATGCATCCCTCAAATTTGATTGGGCTTACTGTTTTTCTTGGTTGACAAGTATTAGTCGATAGATTAATAGACCTTCTTTTCTAATTGCGCCAAGATATTTCTGTAGAAATATATGTATTGCTATTTCTTTTAAAAACATGTCACTGAATTGTCAATAAACTTTTCAACTTGAATTTTTGCGTTGAATTTTCAAGTTGATATTCGTTGGTTAAATTGTTTGTTAAGATAGTAGGTTTTTCTTTAAAGTAAACTAGACTTATTGGTATTAATAATTCAAAAATGTTACCTATTTTATACTATTAGTTTTCTACTGGGAAAACTATTAAAAGTATAATAGAATTTTTGAAATCTAGAAGAAAACCAATAACAAATAAATATTTAATTAAATAATTGAGTTTGAGAAGCATTAAGACACTTGGTATTAAGGCCTTGTGACAATTATGTGCAGTCCTATTAAGCCTACACTCACAATATAAAAAAAATTAAGAATTGTAGAGAAAATTTATATATTAGTGGAGCCCACTTGGATAGGGATAGGGGTTGATCGTTCTCTTTACTTTTATAAAATTCCAGGTTTTCCAATATTTTGGAAAATACTAAAATTTTGTTTTCTATTTTTTTTTTCTTGTGTTTTTCAATGCAGAGAAGAATCTCCTTATGCACTTCATTCATTTCTAACACCACATTTCATATTATCGATTTTAACTACCAATATATATCCATTGTTTGCATGTACTAGGTTTTCTTGGCACAAGTGTTCTTGTATTTGGAACCCACTACCCCACATGTTCTTTGGCATGTATATCAAGCAAAAGCCTTCTTTCGAACTGAGCTTCATGTTTAACCACTTCCAATTCCTCTTGTACTAAGGGAGGAGTGATCTTCTTATGCACATAGGTCAGTACCTTGGCAGTAGCTTAAGCACAAGTACGTGGAGAGGGCTCTGATCCATTGGTGTTTGGGCCTAAGAGTGTGGAGCCCCTTTGAAAATTAATAAGAGATATGGAGGGAGAGGATACATTAATTGGTTAAAAAAGAGTAGGGCTTGAGGGCTAGAGAAGGGGATGATATAAGTGCAGAACGGGGAGGGATGCAATGGGATAAAAATATAGGTTAGCATAGAGAAACATAGAAGTGAAGGCTCGATATCAAGACCTTGGTGGGAGGAGGTTGATGTGGGGAAACCAAAATGAAACATGGAAACAAAAGTAGCAATAATTTTGAATCCATGCAGCAATAAGGGATGGAATTTATGGCCTCTAGGTGTCTAGAGAAAATCAAATGACATAGACCAAAAACAGAGAAGGCATAGAGGGAAATCATCAATATTGAAAATATAGAGTAGAATGCGGGATTTTGAAACAAATAAATAAAATAGCACTAATTTTTTTAATCCACTTAGAATTGTACCTCTTTCCTAGTGAAAGATCTTCTTGAGGGAGGAAAGAAATAATGCCTCCATTAATGAAATTGCACAATGAGAACTAGAGTACTTGAGGAACCTTAATTCCATACAATGCACTATTAAACTGCATTGAATGTTGATTGCAGACTAGATCATGGTGAGGGTTTGGTGGAGAATGAAAAGAGTTGCAATTCCTATGATGATAACACCCAAATCACTAATGATGACCTCCATTTATTTCTTTCTCAACAATTGAAAGAGAGGCAGTGTGTGCACATGTCACCGACAATTATCATGTTATACTTCAGTGATCACCTCACATGGAGGTTATTATGTTGTAGTTAGTTTCACTTTGGGTGGGGGTAAAATTATCACGTTTGGCATGCATGAAAACCATTCCATGAAATTAAGGCAAGGGATGATACATTTGTTCTATGATTCTACTTGTAAGTTGAAACTTTTGATTAACATCATGAATAGTGACTTGCAATATGGTTGCTATTTACAAAGTAACACTTTCATGCTATTATTCAAACCTAATAATTTAGATGAAATCAAGCTTAATCTTTTAAAATATATATAATTGTCTTTAATTTAAATTTAGAGATGCAAGTAGAAATGAGGGTGTTTTTCTTCATGAGTATGAAAATTTTTTATTATTATTTTAAGGATTTTTTATGTTTGGTAAACAAGAAACATATTAATATTTCTTCAAACAAAAGATAACAATAATGTAGCTATTGGATTTCCACTTGGGAAACAAGACCAATCCTGCAGGGAGAATGATTTTGTCAAAAATATATGTCCAATTGCCATAAAATATGTTTGTATCATAAATTGAGTGGAGGTCTATCAGAAATAATAGTCATTAGAATAAAACTTAACCAAGTAGCTAGGCTAACATGCCTCCTTAGGTGAAAAAAAATAAAAAAAATCATCAGTTAAATAGTACGGGATTCTATGTGGATAGTTGTAAGGTCATGTTCTTCCTTGCCATTGTTGGGGAAACCCAAGTTTTAAATTTTCTTAGCAAGCATAAAGACCTTGTTTTCTAGTCTTGTGAGTTGCATTTTCAATACAGACATACTGAGAAATATCTCTTGTTGAAACCCACTACATTACACCATAACTTTACCCATTATCATTTTGATTTTCCAATAAATATTCATTGTCTGCATACATTAATTTTGCAGGGACCATATTTTCCCTATGTTTGGAATCCATTATTTCATTTTTTCTTCAACCTATATATTAGAAAGAATCTGTGTTTCATATTTTCCTTCCTGCTTGACCATGTTTGTCTCCTCTCTAGTTATGTGAGAAGTGTGTTCCCTATAGTGGGTGGGCGAGGATTATGCATCCGCTTTGGTTATTAAGCAAGGAAGCACTCTCCTCCCTCAACTTCTATGATGATTATGAGAGAAACCATGGTAAGACATGGTGAATTTTGGTCAAGAGTAAAAGAGATACCAAGGAAATAAGTGGAAAGAATGGGCCTTAGAGTATTCAGGTCCACTAGTGACCTCTAAATATATATATAAGAAAATAGAGTGGATGAAGTCGCACCCAATTATGAATCGAGAGACTAGCGTTCAGAGAAAAAGGATGTGAATGAAGAAGAGGCAAACACAAGGAGACATAATATGGGTTACATTGAAGGCTGAGTTCAATAGAAGAGTTTAACAAAACTAGAGAATGCTACAAATAGCCAGGGAAAATTAGAGTGAAAATTTTAAGAATGAAGATTCATCTTAAAGTTGATACTCATTGGTGAGTGTCAGTAGTCCATGATATGCATTTTGTAAAATGTTTAGTGATATTTATGTAAACATATTCAAATTAATAATAATTTTATATAATCTCTAAATACATTTTTGGTTATTTTTAAGGTAAAGTAATTTTATACTATAAAATTTGGTTCAAACCATTTTATAAAAAATGGAAAATGAGAAATTTCGTATTGAAAAAAACATAGAAAATGGAAAATTAACAAGCATGCAAATATTAACCTGTAAATTTTCCATAAGTTACTGAAATAAATAAATATTTTGAAACAAATTTTTAGCATTATTAGACCATAATTTAGAATTTGTTGTCATAATGGTTATAGCTTCTGCCATGGTTAAGTGGCAATAATGTTCGAGTCTAGATGGATTATTGAAAAATACAAGGAGAACTGGAAATGATTTGGCATAACCACCTCTACCATCTTACGAAGACTATCCACTGATACAAACAGTCCCATCTCAGACAAACCGTCCTGATCTCATTGTCATTGGTGGTGGAAAGTACATTTAGAGGCACCTTGTCATTGGATGACTCTGTTGTACAGTTATTTATCGAGAGGAATGATTCTTAAGGTTATTAGTCTAATTTTTTTTATACAATTTCAAAATCTTGATGTACTTATCTTTGTTGACATAATTTCAAAATCATATTGTATTGTTATATATCATTGTGAGTAAACAAAATGTGATCACCTAAAACAATTTTTTTAATTTGCAAAATTATTGTGAGTAAACAAAATGTGACCATCTAAAATAACTTTTGCTAATTATTTTTAATTTGGAAGAAAGAAAATTTTCATTATTAAAAAATGCATTTGAATAGTTGTAAACCTAATTACTTAAATTTAAAAATAACTATCATTTAAAAACAATATTACATCATTTGTAAATTTTGATAATTCATCATTAATTTTCTAAAATATAAATTATTTTCAAATTTAAACTTACCATATATTTCCAAAAAAACATAAAATAGATACATTTATTATTTTTCAAAAAAATAATAAAAAATAAATAAATAAAAAATTATTATAAGAAATGAATTTATATAAATAATAAATAAAATATAAAAAAGCTAACTATAAAAGAATAATATAATTTAAAATTAAAAAGAGAGTGACTAAAAATATTAACGGGTTAAAAGACTGTACTGAAATGAATTATTAGATTGGCTAATTAATAAGTATACAAAAAATTATATTCAAATTAAAAATTGTTTAAAACGGTTAATTGTTATTAAAGGAATTTAGTTAAATGAATTAGATAGATTGATAAATTAATAGATTAGAGAATTAAGTTACACTACTTTTTTAATAAAAAAAGTTATATTGAAATTAAAAATAGTTTAAAACGATTGATGGTTAATAATGGAATTTAATTAAATAAGTAAATAGATTGATAAATTAACAAATTATATAATTAAATTATATTATATTTTTAAATTTTAAATATAAAAAATATATAAATTAATATGAAAATTAATTTTTATAAATAAAAATATATAAATTTTATAAATTAATACTCCCTTAGCTTTAGAGAATTCTATTGTCAAAGCCCATGTAGAAGATCTTTCATGGAAGGAAATGACATCTCCTTTTTGATAGGAAATCTACCACTTGATTAATTTCTTTCTAAATATGATTATTAAACTCTCTCTGAAAGGATCTCAAAAAAGTAGTGATACTTTGCATCCAAAATGTGAGGGAAGGCGACCCAAATGTACACATCTGTTGATCACTTTTGAGTGGCCAAAAATAGCTGTCTTCTACAGCTAGCCAATTAGCAAATAGAAGATTCCCAAAATACTCAAAGCTTAGTTCTATTATTAGACTTTGAATCACTATTCCAATTGAAATGAAAGGAGCTTCTTGGCTTCAAAACTGAAAAGAATGGAAAAATATATATGAAAAATATTTAAATAAAACAATGATTTTGAATAAAAAATAATTATAAATTATTAATAAAATAAAATTTAAAAATATTTAGTAGAAAGAGAATAAATTTAGATTAAGTATATATTAATAGTGTTGTTTAATTAATAAATGAAATGTACTTTTTTGCAGATATGTATCAATTTTAGGCAAAATATAATTGAAATTTTCAATTATCATAAATTGAAATTGTTTAATTACAAAGTTTACAATTAAATTAGTTAATTAAATTGATTACAATACATTTTCAATTATAGTAGTGAATCTCACTCTGAATAAATGTATATCATTATCTTTGGCATTTAAAGTAAAATAAATCATAATACATTTAATTATTTTTTTAATTAAATTTAAGTACTTATTAACTTACTGTTATTTCAATAAGTCAATATAGATATTAATAATGACATCACTACTATGTCTTTTACTACAAAATTCAATGAATTTAAAGCACCCGTTCTCATTTCACCGGACGTATTATGTGCAAAAGGCGAAGGCTAAGGCGACAGGAAGTGAAGGCGAAAATGAGGTTTTGTTTGTGAGTGACTAATATTATGTTTAAAATATATCATCTGGCCTGACAGTTTCTTCAATTCATAAGCAGCTCATATACCAACAAAATGTCACCTATCCACAAGGGCCGGAACTAAATACAGTGTCCCCCTATTTGTAATGTGGATATGTAACACAGTCATTCTGCATTTCGGCTTTAAGTATGTTTTATAATTGAATTATCTATCAACTTTCAAGTTTGTGTTGAATTTACAATTGAGGTAGGTTGGTTGATTAAATTGATTCTTAATGGAGCAGTTAGTTTCATTTTTAATAAATGTAAATCATGTTTCGCGTTCAGGAAAACTTTTCATTGAATGTAAGAGTAGGCATGATACAGTTTGTTGTGTAATGGTTACCATATTTTATACAAAGTGATTTGCAATAGTGTTATTGTTGACCAAACAATTCTTTCATGTTAACAGATCTTGTATGTAGTCATCATCTTTATAATTTATTTATAAAAGAATGACCAAACAAAGCATGGATGAACTCACTCAAATTATCTTTTGTTTTCACATTTCAATGACAACGAAGATATATTTGCTGCTCTTCTGAGGCTGGGATAGGTAGAAGTCGATTAAGTGCGAAATATGTTTTGTTTAAACTAAATATAATAATTAGTGGAAGGTGCTCTATTTCAATTTAAGGTGATAGAGATTTTTTCGATATATTTATTTTTTTAAAGTTGGAGTTTAGATTTATTTCGAAGGAAATATGTTTAGGATATGTTTATTTTGAATGTTTATTAATGACTGATGTGTTAGAGAAGGAAATATGTTTAGGATAGCTTTATTTTAAATGTTTACTAATCATTGTGATGTGTTAGAGAGTTTTTTTAGATTGCATTGGCTTTTAATAAATTTCAAATATTTGATGTCTAAATAACTACCAATTTTCTAGAAATTTTCAAAGCATAGTTAATTTTAGAAAAACTGCCTTATATCTTGGTTGTAAAGAATAGAAACTATTCAACAGTTTTGTGTTTTATCAAGGCCTGAGATTCTTAAGAATTAAGAGTTAAATAAAATCAAAATTAATAATAATATTTTTGTTGCAATAGTTAATAATAACGATTTTGATTCAATACTTTTTTTTTTGGTTATATATTTATCAATAGTAAATAGAAATGAAGCCTTCACATCAACTACATTAATATTTTTAATGTGGTTGGACCAGGTATTAATCATAGAATAAAATGTTAAAGTAACACAGATAACATTGCCCAAACAAAAAAATATTTACAAAACTGGCAAGTCCTCTTAACGTCCTCTTAACATATAATGTGACCAAAATCATGTCGCGTAGGTTCATAATTTTACTCTAAAACGATCTGAAAATTCAATTAATTTGTAAGTATGTCCATGATGAAATTGAATTTGACACATGTATTCTTAAAATAAAAATATAAGATTCTGTAAAGAAAAAATAAATATCCACTTAAAAAAAATGATATGTATGTTTAATTAGTTTTTTCATGTAAAATAATTAGAAGTAAATAGAACATGTGAGTAACATGTTTAAACCATATATTTTTTAAAAATATTCTACCACATTATTTAAATAAACTATATGAAAAAGATAAAGGTTAACAACAAATATTTTAACGTTGTATATAAAGAAATATCCAATGTGAATTATGAATAAAATATTTTAATATGAATTAATATTGGTGTATACTTAAAACTATATTAATAACCAAAAGCCATTTCAATGTGCTAATAAAACGACTCAATTCACATGTTATGTAAACTATTTTATATATATATATATATATACATTTTTATAGTTAAAATATCCAACATTAGATATTTTATTATATACAATATTAAACTATTTTCTTCTAATACTTTTGTTTTTGCATATAGTCTATTTAAATAATGTGTTAAAATATTTTTGAAAAATATAAAGCTTAAATATCTTAGAAGTTATAATTATAACGTAATTTTAGAACAGACGTGTTTTGAACTACCAACTGTAGTTCATCATCAGGATAATGATGAACTACAGTTGGTAGTTCGAAACGCGTCGGACACATGTCAACTCCAAATTGATCACGTAATACTTACACATTGCTTTCACATTCGGTTGTAGAACAAACACCTAGAGGGATCAAATTTCTTCAGGTGAAAACATATTTTAGAGTGCAAAAGAATGTTATAAAGATTACATAACTTAAACTTTATGCAACATAAATTTTAAGTCTAAAATTTTTTTGTTGGATTTGAAAAATAAATAAATCATAGATCATTTCAAATGTTTTAATGATAAAAACTTATTTTTTTATAAATAGATTTATATGATATATATAATTTTTTTAAACAATATATAAAATATTTTACATAACATGTCAATTGAGTCATTTTATGATCACATTAAAATTAACTTTTGGTTGTTAATATATTTTTTAGTATACAACAATATTAATTCATATTAAAATATTTTATTCATAAATCACATTGAATATTTTATTATATACAACATTAAAATATTTTTTTTGTTAACATTTATTTTTTTGTATATAGTTTATTTAAATAATGTGCTAAAATATTTTTGAAAAATATAAGGTTTAAACATCTTACTCCCATGTTTTTTTTTTAAACTTTTGATTACTTTTGAAACCACTAATTAAACATGCATATCATTTTTTTAAGGGGATATTTATTTTTTATTTAGAGCATCTTATATTTTAATTTTAAGAGGACACATGCAACTCCAAATTAATCACATACATACTTACACATAACTTTTACTCTTGGCTCTAGAATGAGTGTAACACTTAACTTATTTAACTACATTACATTTACCATAATTAAAAAAAATTACATATAAACTACATGAATGGTCATTCCTTAATTATGTGCTAATAAACATAAGTCCACCTATGATTGTTTTATATGTAATTTACACGATATATCAATAACTCATATGTGGTGCTCTTAAGCAAATTTGTGATTGCAATCTAGAGAGTCTGACATCGCAATACCATTCATTAACTCGCATCAGTTTAATCGTACATTGTCTGGATTTTTCCAAATCATTTTGATTAGTGTTGTGAACCAAACTACACTTCCACTTTGGTTACCAATGGAAATAATAATATATTTATTTTACCAGTATCGGGTTTCGCTCCAGAATTGAAGTTAACCCCTGGGTTGACATTACATACACCAGTTATCTTGGTGTAGTATCGCATCATCCATTGTTGGCTCAAGATCGACAATGCTCAGAATTGACGGGGTGGGTTAGTGTAACCACCCACACCTCCCATCTCCCGCCTTCGTCTCATTTGTCGCGTACATTGTAGGCTCTTCGACTCTGCAACTCATTTCTTCACCGGCCAAATTGCTACTGTGGGTTTTCTGCTGTTATCATGGCTTGATATTTTTTATCGATATGCTAATCTCCTTTCCCGACATGTTTTCTTTTAGTGTAATGCATGGAGACTTCCTGGAGAACCATACCCTGGCTCCACAGGTCTTTTCACGTGGTTGCAAGTATTCTTTCTTCTAGTTTCCTATGGTAGATTACCACTTTGCAAAGGCATCTTCGCGGCTTATTGTAAAACTACATTATTATCAACAGGATTTCATACTCAAGCTGAATGGTAAGCTCAGTTTCTATTGTATCTCTTTAAAAACAGGGATTTCCTATATTGTTCGTATTACTTTCTTATTAATTTGAGTCATCTTCATTCAACTTGATCAATTCTTCTTATCCTAACTCATTCTTTATTGTTTCTTACGGGTTGTGGACTAAGTTTCGCACAAGGCTTGCAGCAAAGCAACGAGAAGACCCGCCATCGGCCTTACCTCTTCTACCCAATAGTAATTATTTGTTGTCACCACCTTTGGAAGTTTTCTTTCTACATTTCCATGATGTAATACTTGATCTCCCTCCACATACTCTACAGGTGAGGTCCCAAGCTTCTGATGAAAGACTTTTTTGCAAGCCTAGATTCTACTTGTTCAATGAGGAATGGAAGCCATATCTCTGGCTCGGTCTTATTGTTTTTAATTATAAGTGAAGTTCTCTCTGCTCTCAGAGATATTTCTGTTTAACCAAGGGTTCCAATTTTATTTTAAGGCTACGCCTTACTTGACTCTATAAATGGATATTTTTAAGATTTCCTCAACAATGCTTCTTTGTACTACATACTACCGTATAACTTCTTTTATTTTATCGGAGGTGTCTAAATCGATCTTGTATGGTTAATTTACAGTTTTCAGGTTTCGTGTTTGTAATACAAGCACTCAGTATATTTATTTGTAGTTTTTCTGCTCCAGATTCAATAGCTAAATGATTGCACATTTTTTTTAGAATCGTCATCCTCATTTTTCTCCATTTATGGGTTTCACTGTTGAGATTCTTTGTTTATCGCTAGAGTGCACTCTCAATACTTAGGGAATGATTCTGTTGGGACTGGAACCAGGATCTTGTATTAATCTTCGGTTCTAAACCCTCAAAATTCTCGATGAATTTCATAGAGAAGAACCTCAACACAATATTATCTTACCGATTGCACAGTTTATGGTTAACGTATCCTATACACTATTGACAGTAGTCGTTGTATAGTTATATACTATTTTGTAAATCTTACTAGCCAGTGCTCTTACGTTCTCTGTATAGCTTCTCGAATATCTTTCTTGATATTTACAATTGTTTTAGAAGTACTGGATAAAAATTATAGTAGTTTCAATAGTTTTTACCATTCAATTTTGAGAACTATTTCCAATTCTTCTCGGAGCCTTGTGTTTCCTAGGAGGATATTTCTAGCACCTTCGACTGCTATCCAGAATATTTTTCTACATGGAATTCCTGTTTAATGAACAATACCTTAAAACAGAGTTTTCGAGTTTATACTTTAATGTATTCTCATTCTGTCCTAGAACAACAAAATAAAATTTCTACTATATTATCATTCACATGCTATTCTTGTACAATGTTAGAAATGAATTCTTTGGTACATCTTCATAGATTTGTTTTCTGTTATTGCATAACATAATAATAAAACTCTGTTTATTCTTGTAGGCTCATATTATGTTCATGTACAGTAATAGAAATGGTTACTGATATTTCCTATCACATTCATATTTATTCTCATTTTTTATAAAATTTATGTCTAGATATAGAATTTCAAATAGTAACTTAGATGTTGTATATACCTACTTCAGATTTTAGGATTCTGTCTCAGTAACTGCTTGGTCCGCCCAACCTTGAGCAAGGTGATTATGTCCAATACTCCCCCCTTGCTCCACACCGGGTATGAGGAGATTGTATGAGACAGGAAGTCTAACCTCGAGATTGAAAAATCCAGTCAAACCGGGTAAGTTCCTTGAGTTCCACCGGTACTTCCGCCAGCTCTGGACAACTCAAAACCAGCATACAATGCTTTTCCCTATAACTCTTCTACACAGAACCCCCTTCCTTCCTAGTATTTTTCCTTAGATCCCTTTTGGAAAGGTAACTGTCAGAACTATCTCAACCACTTCCTGGGTTTCTTGGAATATTTTACCACATAGTTACTTTCACATTTTACTGAAAAAAAATTTCATTTAATTAAATTCTTTAAAATAAAAATCATGTGTTAATATCCTTAACGAATGCCTCATTCGTTACTAATTTAGAATGTGTCTAAATAACTTATGTAGAAACAAGTAAAAGTAGAAGACTAAATCAAGAAGTTACATCTTCCCCCGCTGGAAGAAAACATCGTCCTCGATGTTACTCATTTCCTGAGAACAATTCCCAAAAAGCCTCAAACATAACCTTTTCTTCTTCCCAAGTAGCCTCCTCCGGGCCAAAGTGCTTCCACTGCACTTTAACTTGGGCGATGACTTGCTTCCGTAGTGTTATTTCTCTCTGATCTAGGATATGTTGCGGTTCTACTAGGAACTCATCGTCTTGTTCTACCTGTGTGCAACAAGATTTTGAATTAGTTCAAATCAGAAAATTATTGTATGTAAATCGTATGTCTTGATCGACTTACATGTATACCCCGCCAGTGTATGATGTGCTTGGAATCATGTACATAACGCTTCAATAAAGACACATGAAATACATTGTGCACTAGTATATGGCTTGGTAAAGCCAAACAATAGGCCATCAGCCCTATGCTCTCTAAGGCTTCAAAAGGTCCGCAGTAGCGGGGAGCCAACTTGACACAAGCATTCCATTGCAGAGTGCTTTTATTTGGCTTAACTCTCACATACACATGGTCCCCTACTGGAAATTCCTGGAATGTTATTTCCTGTCTACATAGATCTTTTGTCTATCTTGAGCTCCCTTCAGATTCTGTCTAATTTTCTTAACCTCTCCCTCCATCTCTTCCAGCATATCTGGTCCAAGCATCATTTTATTTTCTAGGATACTCCAGTTTATAGGAATTCAACACTGTCTCCCATATAATGCTTCGAAATGGCTCATCTTAAGAGATTCTTGATATCCGTTATTGTAGGAAAAATAAACCAAGTGTAGGTACTCCTCCCATTTCATTGGTTGTTTCATTACATACGTGCACAACATGTCTTCTAAAACTTGATTCACCCGTTTTGTTTTCCCATCACTTTGTGGATGGTATGGAGTGCTAAATTGTATTTGAGTTCCCAATCCACTAAATAGTGTCTTCTAGAATGCTGATGTGAACTTCACATCATTATCTAAAATGACCACTCGGGGAATACCATGCAGTCTAAAAATATATTTCATAGAAATATCGGCAATTTTCACAGTCTTGTAGGTAGATTGCACAGGAATAAAGTGTGCCACTTTGCTAAGTCTATCGACTACCACCATAATCGAATCTTATGCCTTTTTTTTCGGGGTAGACCTGTAATAAAATCAAGGGAAATAACTTCCCACTTCCATTCAGGCACTGGAATTGGTTGAAGCAATCTCGTGGGGTGTTGATGCTTTACCTTAATCTGGTGGCACTCAAAGCACTTGGTCAAATATTCTTCTATGTCCCTTCTCATATTTGGCTAGGTATAGTCTTTTCTGACTACTGTCAATGTATTTTGTTAATTAGAATGCTCGACATAGGTACTTCTATGATACTCATCCAAAATAATTCTTTTTAGACTCTCCTAGTTAGGAATATATATCCTCTTTCGAAAAACAAGAAGTTGTTTTTCATTGAGTTCTTATTCAGACTGTTTCCCTCGTTTCTCATCATCTTTTACCTGCTGCCACAAATTTTGATATTCTAGGTCCTCCCTTGCTACTTCCAAAATTTGGTCTTGAAAATTAGATTCATTCTAGTTGAAATATAGTTCATAAATGTCATGCAATTTTCTGCTCAAGGCATATGCCACCTTGTTCTCTTTTCCTTTTACATGTTGAATATCAAAATCAAATTCTCTAAGAAACACATTCCATCTTGCTTGGCTAGAATTCAAATCAGCGTGCTTAAAGTAGTTGGTTAAGCTACTATGATCAGTCCTCAGTAGAAATCTATTTCCTAGCATATAATTCCTCCATATCCACAAGGCATGCACAACTGCAGTCAGTTCCAAATCATATGTTGAATATCTCTGCTCATGATCCTTTAGCTTCCTAGATTCATATGCTATGAATTTTCCTTCTTGGGTCAACACTGCTCCTACACCTTCTTTACATGCATCAGTACATACTTCCAATTCTTTACGTGAATCTACTACCTTCAGACAAGAGCAGTGGTTAACAGCTTTTTTAATAATTCAAAACTGTTTTGACACTCTTGTGTCCACTTTAAAACTCATCCTTTTCTTTGCAAAGAAGTAATAGGATATGCTATTTTGGAGAAACCATTAATAAATCATCAGTAGTAACAAGTTAAGCCTGTAAACGAACGTATGTCTGCCAAGTTCTTTGTAACACTCCACTCCATAATTGTCTTTATCATTTCCGGGTCCACAACTACTCCTTTAGCTGAAATCACATGCCCTAAGTATTGGATCTGCTCCTTAAAGAAATCACATTTACCGAAATTGGCATAGATTTGATGCTCTCTTAGCATTTTTAGCACAATACACAGATGTTCTTTGTGCTCTTCCTCATTCTTAGAGAAAATTAAGATATCATCAATAAATAATAACATGGATTTATCCAAATATGGGTGAAAAATTCCATGCATTAAGCTCATAAATGTCGTTGGTGTGTTGGTTAACCCAAACGGTAACACCACAAACTCGTAATGTCCATACCTGGTATGGAAAGATGTCTTGCTTATATCTTCATCCTTGATTTGAATCTGATGGTAGCTTGACCTTAAGTCAATTTTGGAAAACACTATACCTCCCTTGACTTGGTCAAATAAATCATCAATGCGCAGCAGGGGATACTTCTTCTTAATATTTAGCTTGTTGAGATGATGATAATCCATACACATATGAATAGTACTGTCCTTCTTCCTTACAAACAGTACTGGTGCTCCCCATGGGGACACACTTGGTCGAATATAACCTTTATCCATCCACTCCTGCAATTTCATTTTTAACTCTGTTAATTCTGGTACACTCATTCTATATGGAGTCCGGGACACAGGTGTTGCCATAGGCATTAACTCAATAGTAAAGTCTAGGTCTCTTTTTGGTGACAGCCATGGAATCTCGTTGGGAAAAACATCTTGAAATTCCTGTACAACGGGAATATTTTCTATCATAGTAGTTTTGTATTTTGTATTGGTGAACCCAACTTGAATTGCATAAAGTTGGCAGCCCTTCATTATACATTTACTTAGATGTGATGTAGTAATGGGTCGCGGCTTCAAAGGATTTTTAATGCCCTGCAGTTCCTGTCTTGACCCGTCATTAGACTTGAAATGTATAACCTTATTCTTACAGTCCACCAAATACCAGTGTCTTTCCAACCAATCCATCCCCAAAAATATATCATAAGAGCCCAATGGTAGAACATTGAGTTCCACAGTTATGCGTTGGTTCCCAATTTTTAATTCACAGTCTAGTACCTTAGTATGAACCCGTCTTCTAGTCCCTGTAGGCAGCTGAACCAACCATGGATTTTTAAATTTTTGTTCCTGCAATTTACTGCTTTCAACTACACGAGGGTGTATGTAGCTCAAACCGACATCAGGATCAACTAGAATAGAAACAACTTGAGTTTTAATATTACCTTCTAATTCTATCATGGACAACTAGTAATCTGCTTGTCGATCCTCCAATGCTGCGTTGATTCTGGGTATGTTTTGAGCTACATCCCCCACTGTTGACACTTTTTGCAGATTTGATGCCAGCTTACTCCATCCCCGATGTGGACAGTTCTTAAAATAATGAGCTTCTCCACATCCCCAACACTGCAACGGGGGTTTCTGGGGTTGCCCAAGATATGGTCTACTAGAAGCTTCATTAGGCCTTTCTTCCCTCGTCCACTTAGTTCTGTTTTGGATTTTACCATTATGTTTGTTGAGTGGATGTCTTGAATCATTCTTGAAATTGTTGGATCTCTTATTTCTGTTATTGGAAAAAAAATTATGCCCTTTCTAGGTGGCCCACTTTTCCCAACTTCTCCCTTCGCCTTGGACTGCTAATAGCACATTCATGCCTTCTTAATTGCTTCATCCATGGTCTTCAGATTCACGAACTCAATCCTTTCCTTCATATGAATTCGCAGACTACTCAAAAAACATTGCACCTTGGCTTTTTCATCACACAGGTAGGGTACATATCTTAATAAAGACGTGAATTTTGTAACAAATTCGTCCATAGTCATTTGGCCCAGTTTCAAATCATGAAACTCGCGGGAATTCTCATGATAAAATCTTTCAGTTAAGTACTTGTCTTTAAATTACTCCTGAAACCAATCCCAAGTGACATTTTGGTCTTGTACTCCTCTTACATTTTTCACTTCCTCCCACCACAACGTTGCCTTCTCCCGTAATTGGTAGATGGCCAGGCGAGCTTTAAAATTGTTGTTATACTCATACACCTGGAAGCATTTATTCATATTTATTATCCAAGCCTCTGCCATTTCCTCCACCTCTCCATAAAAGGTAGGAGGCTTGACATTTTGAAACTCTCCCTTCTTCTTTTTCAGCTCCTACTCCTCCATAACATTTACAGATTTTGCCTCATTATATGTTCGACTTTTCTGCCTTTTTGGCGTTCGACTGTATTCCACATGATCATGTACTCATTGGCGTTGATCCCTTTTTTCCTGAGTATTTCTCTTAGGGCTTGGTTGTCCACTGGGAGGATTATATCTATCCGACAGACTCTTCAATATCCGCTCTTGTTCTCTCATCAATATTTCGTTGTCACTGCGAACTTTAGGAATTTATGTTTGTAGCTATTGAACAGTATCCATGAATCTATTTGTATGTCGTTGTTGTTCTTCCATAATTTTTCTTGTCTGTTGGTGTCGTTCCACACTTAGATGCACCCACATTTCAGGATTGGTCACAGGATGGGTCTCTCCCATGTTTTCGGGTAGGTGTTGACTCGATCCTCTTCTCATGACGAATTACAGGAATCTTGTTCCTGTAGTTATCACAATATCAAACCATTAATTTTCATGAATTTCATAACACACTAGTTTAGTATGGTTCTGGCCAATGTGGTCCAGTTTATAACTTATGCTCTGATACCACTTGTAACACTTAACTTATTTAACTACATTACATTTACCATAATTAAAAAAAATTACATATAACCTACATGAATGGTCATTCCTTAATTATTTGTGAATAAACATAAGTCCAACTATGATTATTTTATATGTAATTTACACGGTATATTAATAACTCATATGTGGTGCTCTTAAGTAAATTTGTGATTGCAATGTGGAAAATCTGACATCGCAATACCATTCATTAACTTGGGTCAGTTTAAGCATACACTATCTAGATTCTGCCAAATCATTTTGATTAGTGTTATGAACCAAACTATAGTTATACTCTGGTTACCAATGGAAATAATAATATATTTATTGCACCAGTCTCAAGTTTCACTCAAGCATTTAAGTTAAGCCCTAGGTTGACGTTACGCGCACTAGCTATCTTGGTGTATTGTCGCATCATCCATCATTGGATCAAGATCAAGGGTGCTCAGAATTGACGAGGTGGGTTAGGGTAACCACCTACCCACCGCCCCCCCCGCTCCCGCCCGCACCCCCCCCATCTCCCACCTTCGTCTCATTTTCCGCGTACACCGTTGACTCTTTGGCTCTACAACTCATTTCTTCGCTCGCCAAATTGCTACTGTGGGTTTTCTTCTATTATCATGGCTTGATTTTTGTTATCGATATGTTGATCTCCTTTTCTAAGATGTTTTATTTTGTTGTAATGCATGGAAACCTCCTACGGAACCATACCCTGGCTCCACAAGTATTTTCGCGTGGTTGCAAGTCTTCTCTCTGCTGGTTTCCTCTGGTAGATTACTACTTTGCAAAGGTGTCTTCGCGGCTTCTTGTAAAACTACATTGTTATCAACAGGCTTTCGTGCTCAAGATACAAGGTAAGCTCAGTTTCTACTGTATATCTTTTAAAGAAGTGATTTCCTATATTGTTTGTATTACTTTCTTATTAATTTGAGTTATCTTCATTCAGCCTGATCAATTCTTCTTATCCTGACTCATTATTTATTGTTTCTTACGGGGTTCTGGACTAGGTTTTTCCCAAGGCCTTCGAAAAATCAACTAGAAGACCCGTCATTGACCTTACCTCTTCTGCCCAACAGTAAGTATTTGTTGTCACCACCTTCAAAAGTTTTATTTCTACATTTCCGTGATGTAATGCTCGACTCCCTCCGCATACTCTGCAGAAGAGGTCCAAAGCTTCCGGTGAAAGACTTGTTTGCAAGCCTAGATTCTACTTGTTTAATGAGGAATGGAAGCCATATCTCTGGCTCGGTCTTACTATTTTTAATTATAAGTGAAGTTCTCTCTACTCTAAGAGATATTTCAGTTTAACCAAGGGTTCTAGTTTTCTTTTTAAGGCTATACCTTACTTGAATCTGTAAATGGATATTTTTAAGATTTCCTCAACAATGTTTCTTTGTACTACATACTACTGTATAACTTCTTTTATTTTACTGGAGGTATCTAAATCTAGCCTGTATGGTTAATTTTCAATTTTTTGGTTTCATGTTTGTAATACAAGGACTCAGTATATTTATTTGTATTTTTTTCTGCTCCAAATTCAATAGGTAAATGATTGCACATTTTATTAGAATCGTCATCCTCGTTTTTCTCCATTTATGGGTTTCACTGTGGAGATTATTTTTTTATGGCTAGAGTGCACTCTCAATACTTTGGGAATGATTTTGTTGGGACAGGAACCAAGATCTTGTATTAAGTTCCGGTTCTAAACCCTCAGAACTCCCCATGAATTTCATAGAGAAGAACCTCAGCACAAGATTATCTTACCGATTTCATAGTTTAAGGTTAACTTATCCGATACACTGTTTATAGTAGTCGTTGTATAGTTGTATACTATTTTGTAAATCTTACTAGCCAATGCTCTTATGTTCTCTCTATAGCTTCTCGAATATCTTTCTTTATCTTTCAATTGTTTTACAAGTACTAAATAAAAAGTACAATAGTTTCAATATTGTTTACCATTCAATTTTGAAAACTATTTCCATTTTTGAGGATATTTCTAGCACATTCGACTGTTATCCAGAATATTTTTCTACATGGAATTCCTGTTTAATGAATAATACAATAAAACAGAGTTTTGAAGTTTATAATTTAATGTATTCGCATTCCGTCCCAGAACAACAAAATAAAATTTCTACTATATTATCATTCACATGCTATTCTTGTATAGTGTTAGAAATGGATTCTTTGGTACATCTTCATAGATTTGTTTTCTGTTATTGCGTAATATAATAATAAAACTCTGTCCATTTTTGTAGGCTCATATTTTGTTTATGTATAGTAATAGAAATGGTCACTGATATTTCCTTTCACATTCATATTTATTCTCATCTGCTATAAAATTTATGTCTAGATACAAAATTTCAAACAGTAACTTAGATGTTGTATATATCTAATTCAGAGTTTAGGATTTTGTCTCAGTAACAGCTTGCTCTGCCCAACCTTGAGCGAGGTGATTACGTCCTCTTCTCTCCCCTTGCTCCACACCAGGTCTGAGGAAATTGTATGAGACAGGAAGTTTGACCTCGAGATTGAAAAATCCAGTCAAAGAGGGTAAGTTCCTTGAGTTCCACTAATACTTCCACCAGCTGAACTAGCATACAATGATTTTCCCTATAACTCTTATTCACAGAACCCCCTTCCCTCCTAGGATTTTTCCTTAAATCCTTTCTAGGAAGGTAACTAATTGTCTCAACCCCTTCCTAGGTTTCTAGGAATATTTTACCACACAGTTACTTTCACCTTTTACTCAAAACAAAATTGTCATTTAATTAAATTCTTTAAAATAAAATTCATGTGTTAATATCCTTAGTGAATGCCTCATTCAATTACTAATTCAGAATGTGCCTAAATAACTTATGTAACAACAATTAAAAGTAAAAGACTAAATCAAGAAGTTACAATGAGCCTCTTGGCTCAATAAGCCTCTACACTCAATAAAATATTTTAATATGA
This sequence comes from Pinus albicaulis, assembly GCA_034641835.2. Lineage (NCBI taxonomy): Eukaryota > Viridiplantae > Streptophyta > Pinopsida > Pinales > Pinaceae > Pinus > Pinus albicaulis. The sequence continues at coordinate 73,085 of JAXQQM020074299.1, forward strand.
ATTATATTGGGGTATACTTAAAAATATATTAATAACTAAATAATCATTTAAATTTGCTCATAAAATTACCCAATCAGTATGTTATGTAAAACATTTTATATATTGTTTTAAAAAACTATATATATCATATAAAGCTATTTAAAAAAATAAGCTTTTATGGTTAAAACATTTGAAGTGGTCTTAGTATTTTACATTTAAACTTTTTTTAGGTATATGATTTATTTTTGTTGAAATCCAACAATTTTTTTTTGGAGTTCAAGTTAAAATTATGTAATCTCTATAGCATTCAAAAATACAATTTAAACAATAAAAAATTATACATTGCCTTTTGCACTTTAAAATATGTTTGTATCTGAAAAAATTCTATCATTTAATGTCTAAATTTTTTTTCTTAAAAAAAGTATTATAAAAAATGTTTAAGACACGAGCCTTTATATTTGTGCTTATACTTGATGATACTTTTTAGTGAATTTTTTAAAATAGAAATCAATACCTTTAATTTAATCAATTTGACTTAAGTATTTACTACAGAGAATTACTTGAGTTTATGTTAATGATTTTTTACATTTAAATTTATGATTAATGATTTTTTTTTTTGAATTTGTTAGCATAAATAAATATATTTAATTTAAATAATTTGAATTATGTATTCTACTACAGAGATGAGTTTGAGTTTATGTTATTGTCGATTTTGCGAGTAAACTCTGAAGTTATTAATAAACTTTCCTGAATTTACCATACAAATAAAAATATCTCAAGGAGTTAGTCACCTACCTAACAACATTGCGGTAACAATTGATTAAACTAATCCTATGCTAAATTCCAAAATTCAATATGTATTATCAAATCATATCATATCTAATGACGAACTACAATCGCTACACATCCTCATGACTGTGTTTTAGTGAATCTTACACTGTCAAGTCTAGGTTAGGGTGAATAAGGCCGAGAAAGTCACATTCGAAGGCCACCCAACTTTAATGAGGTTCACAAATCTTGTAAGCGACAACCTGGAGCATTTGATCCCTGTTAATTACCCCTAAGGTGAATTTATAAAAATGCCATATCCACCTAGAAATATTGTCGCTTTGATTTTTGTGTATAGATACCACCTGTCAAACGTCCATAAAACAGACGAGACTACTGTTAATATGCTATCTCATTTGTTGTCTCATTGGGCCTTAAGACATGAAATCGGGTTCGTGCTTGCTCTCTTCCTGCAAGAAATTCCCCTTAATATGTTGTCTCACTCGCTTCCCTAACACGTGAAATAGGGCACGTGCTTTCTCTTCTCATGCATGTGTTATGATTTGGATGGCTCACATTTTGTACTTTCCGTTATCATGGTGGTTTTAAGGGGTGAAGCTATAAAAATTGGTAAAATTAAGAAAAATTAGTAAGATTTTGGGAAACTTTTAAGGTAGAGATGAATGTTATTTAATTTCTGTCTAGAGCAATAGTACTCTTTTTTAGAAGTGATTGTCGTACTGCAATCCTATTGTAGTGGATGGTGGCTCCATTTATGACGTATTCATATGACTGAACAGTCTGTCCAAAATATGCGAAGGATGACTAACTACGTTTCTTGAAATTTGGAGGACACTTTCCTCAAAAGTAAAATTAACCCAAATTCAGAATAAATTGTTTTTAAGTGGGAATTTTTGTTTTTTTTCAATTTAATTTGTGAAAATTTCATAAAAAATTATTTAAACTTTATTGAAAATTTTTTATATATTAAAAAATTTTAAATTTATATATAAAATCAAAATCTAATTTAAATAACACAAATCAAAATGTTACTACCATTCTTTCCATCAAATTACCTTAAAACTCCGAAAAACAACTCTGCCGATATTCCCCTAACACTCCGAAAGACAACTCCAATCTCGACTGCCTCTCTGGAAAAACGAATATAAGCACTTTGTAAAACCATTTTTTAATGCATACGTTGCCTAAACCCCAACACCCGACCCTAAAAAAAAACATGGAATGAATTCCAAATCAGGATGGGAGAATCGAAATAAAAGGATACTATGAATGCATCCCTCTGCGTTCCTCACACTTCCCCCACATAGCTCAGCTTCGACATGACTCATTCTTGCTGCGTCCTTTAGTTCATAAATCATCCATGAGTTGAGAAAGTATCATAGATTAACATCATAGCTTTACAAGCTCTTCAACCCAAGTCCAATGGAGAAGTATTGTATGAATATCTACAGCTACCATTCAGGAATATTAGAAGCTTATTCAGATGATATTCCTAATCATGATTATACAGATGATTGTTGGAGTATTTTAGAATTCCAAAACAATAGAATTCCCTTCCTTAACACAGAGAAATACAAATAAAATTTGCATACAGTGACAGAGTTTCCACAAAAAAAAATTCTATTCATAAAAAAAATTGTTGTTACAGATTCTTCTAGCTTTCCACTGCTGGGAGATTTACAAAATATGGCACTACTTCACACACAGTGTCCAAATCACTCTTCTCTATCTCACACAAAGAAATACTCTGTTTCTAAAATAAAAACAAACACTGCTGTGTATCCTCTGTAATTTTAAAAACACTATGCTGTTCTGTGTAATTAAAAATTACAACTCTCTGTCTCTCTGTTTTTTAAAATACGTTGCTGTGTATAAAAAACATAACTAAACAATATGGATCTGTTCTGTGTATTAACCAAAAATATCTCAGCGTTGTTCAATTAATGTCATTAACTGATACAACCACAAAATATCACCGCTTGACAATCTTTATGGCTTCATTACTTCTGTCAGCACCGCTTACAATTTGCATTGATCACAACTTTGACTTGGTGGTGCTATGATATTTCATCTTCCCGCACTGCTGTGCTTTCATAAAAAAACATTCCTATGTAATAACATTACAACATTCTCGCACTGCTATCTTTTCCTTTTTTTATTTACACTACTGTGTAATAAAAATAAAACCTTCACCTCACGGCTTTTTACAATGTGCTGGGCTTATATATATATATATATAACATTATGACATAATATATATATATAACCCATATTTAAAACAAATAATATTGCAACATAAAACATTAACCGCAGGTCTGTTAAAACAAAATGTGGACCCCGCTGCAGGTGACGTTAGCAGGTCCGATTTGGTTCACAACTCCAGCCACAAATATTTATCAACCCCCGCGGGATTGTTATGTGCGTGCATGGTGTGGGCCCGACTGCATATGACATCAGCCGTTCCGATGGGGTTCACCCATCTGCCTGCCCGACCTCTTGGACCCCCGCGGACATGGACTGCCGCCCTGTCTTTTGGGCAGTTGGAAATTAATTCCAACACTCCCCCTTAATTTCAACTGCTGGGTTTTCCTGCATACCCATGCATTTCCTAAAATATTCAAAGCTTTTCTGCACTAGTGGCTTTGTGAGGATATCTGCAAATTGATCCTCTTTTCTGCAGTGCTGCAAAACAATCTCGCCATTGCTAACCAATTCCCGTATGAAATGAAACTTGGTGTCAATGTGCTTTGTCCTTTTATGAAACACATAATTTTTAGACAATGCAATAGCAGAACTATTGTCACAAAATATCACTGTCCCTTTTACCTGTTCTTGACATAAGCTTCTCAACATTTTTCTCATCCAAACTGCTTGACACGCTGCTGCTGTAGCTGCCACATATTCCGCCTCTGCTGTAGACAATGCTACAATGGGTTGTTTCTTAGAAGCCCATGAAATGGCTCCTGAACCCATATGAAAAACATAACCGGAAGTACTCTTCCGATCATCAACACTTCCAGCCTAATCACTGTCAGTGTATCCAACTAAATCTGAACATTCTGAAGTAGTATAAAAAATACCAAACCTTTTACTACCTTTAACATACCTCAAAATTATTTTTGCTACTTGCCAATGTGCATCCTTTGTCTTTTCCATGAATCTGGAAATCAAACTAACAACATGCATTATGTCCGGCCTAGTTGCAGTCAAATACATAAGGCTGCCAACTATGCTCTTGTATAAACTAGGATCAAAATCCTTACTGCTGTCCTCTCTGCTGAGTTTTAATCCCATCACTGTGGGAGTGATTGCTGCTTTGCTTTCCTGCATGTTAAATCTTTCAAGAACCTCATTAACATACTTTGCCTGTGAGATAAAAATCCCATTTTTATCTTGTTCTACTTATATTCCCAAGAAGTATCTCAACAAACCCATGTCAGTCATTTCAAATTCTTCTTTCATGACTGTTTTAAAATTTTCAATAAGGCAATCATCATTACCTGTAAAAATAACATCATCAACATACAAGAATACAATCAAAATTTTACCATCTTGTTCTTTGATGTAGAGGGTGGGTTCTCCCTCACACTTTTCAAAACCATTTTCTAGTAGATATGAATCTATCCTACTGTACCACGCTCTTGGCGCTTGCTTTAGCCCATAAAGAGCTTTCTTCAACTTGCACACTTTGTTCTCTTGGCCTTTCTTTTCATAGCCGAGAGTTTGTTCAATGTAAACCTCTTCCATTAACACTCCATTTAGGAACACTGAATTCACGTCCATTTGGTAAACTTTCCACTTGTTTTGTGCTACTATAGACAACACTGCTCTCACAGTTTCCATTCTTGCAACCGGTGCAAAAGTTTCCTCATAATCTATCCCATGCTTCTGTTTATAGCCTTTGACAACAAGCCTTTCCTTGTGTCTCTCTGTCATGCCTTCAGCATTACTCTTGGTCTTTTAGACCCATTTAACACCAATGACATCTTTACCTTTTGGGAGTTCAACCAAATCCCAAGTCTTGTTCCTCTCTATGGCATTTATTTCCTCATCCATAGCTTCTATCCATTTCTCATTCTTGATAGCTTCTTCGAAATGAACAGGATCATCAACATGACAATATAAAGCAAAAAAAGAATTGATACCTTCATTAGCTATATCTTGTTCATAAATATCTTTCAAACTTCTGAATTTCTTACCTCTTTCAATAGGTGTACAGGTACTTGAAGAAGCACTTGAATTTCCTCCTTGTGGTGTGCTTGGAGAAGCACTGTCATTTCTCCTCAAGGGTGTGCTTTGCGGTGTTGGTGTTGCTGTTTGGGGATGTATATCAGCCAACTCATCATCATTTTCATCATGAGATAAACAGTGTTTAACATTCACTGTTTTCTCTATGCTTCCATCCCAAGCTTCCTCTTCAATGAACTGAACATCCTTGCTCACAATAAACATCTTGGTGGATGGGTTATCTAACCTGTATGCCTTGGATTCTTCACTGTATCCAATGAAAATACATTTCTCCCCCTTGCTGTCCAACTTCTTTCTTAGCTGATCCGGAATGTGTGCATAAGCCACACATCCAAAAACCTTCATATGTGTGACACCTTGCTTTGTGCCACTCCATGCCTCTTCCGGCACTTTGTTCATAACTGCTTTTGTAGGGCACCTATTCAAAATATACGCTGCACAATGTACAGCTTCAGCCCAATAATCATTAGGCAAATGCTTTGCCTTTAACATACTCCTTGCCATGTCCATTATGGTTCGGTTCTTCCTTTCGGCTACTCCATTTTGCTGCGGAGTATATCTAGTTGTAAACTGCTTTTGAATACCATTTTCTCTACAAAAACATAGAAAATATTTAGATATATACTCACCTCCTCTATCAGTCCTTAAGACTTTGATATGCACCCCACTCTGGTTCTCAATAGGTGCTTTGAAATTGCAAATTTTTTCAAACACTTCACTTTTGTTTTTCAAAAAGTAAACCCAGGTTTTTCTTGTAAAATCATCTATGAATGTTAACACATAGTGACTGCTTGCAAGTGATGGAGTTTGCATCGGTCCACATACATCTGAGTGGACAATCTCTAAGGGTGCTTTTGCCCTTATGCTTTTCCCGGAAGGAAAACTTTCTCTGTGTTGTTTCCCAAGAATACAACCTTCACAAAGGTTGTCCGGTTTCTCTATCAATGGTAAACCACTTACCATTCCTTTTCTGTTCAACAAATTAAGACCTCCAAAGTTGATATGTCCAAATCTCAAGTGCCATAACCAATTATCATCCTTTGGTTCACTTTGAAAAGTCTCTTGTGCAACTGCTGCTTTCTCTTCACCATTCTTCAAATCTGCTCTCATTCTAAGAGGGAACATCCTGTTCCTTGTCATCTTCACTTCAGCAATACACTGATTGCTGGGTGGTTTATCCATGATGGTACAAGCATCATTATCAAAGAAAACATTATACCCCTTATGGACAAGCTGTCCAATACTTAAGAGGTTACACTTCATTCCTGGAACATAATAAACATCTTCTATGGTTTTCTTTGCACCTAATCTTGTTAAAACATTTACATCTCCTTTTCCCATAACAGAAACTTTGCTATCAGTTCCTAGTGTGACTTGTGACTGCACACTCTCATCTAACATAGAAAAAATTGCTAAGTTTCCTGTCATATGGTTACTACAACCGGAGTCTAGAAACCATAAGTCTTCACTCTTTTCTTCAGCCATATTACAAGCTAAAAACAAATTACTTTGACTGATATTTTCTTTTGTGAAATTTGCACTAGTTTCACTTCTCATATCTTGTTTCTTCTTTCTACATTCATTAGCATAATGACCATATTTTTTACAATTGTAACATTGGACATTGGATTTGTCATACCTTTGTCCTTGAGCATTCTGCTGTCCACTTTGCTGGCTGCCTTGGCCGTGGCTGTGACTTTGACTGTTGCACCTTCCATGTGAATGTGAAGGGCTGTTCCTTCCACCTCTGTTTTGGCTTCTGCCTCTTCCTCTTCCTTTGCCTTGCCCTCTTCCTCTTCCGAAAGACATCTGGGACTTAAAAGCATGTTCTAGAGATGAGTTTTCAATCCTACCCAATCTCTGTTCATGGGTCATCAGTGATGCATGAAGTTCATCCACTGAAAACTTTGTGAGATCTTTGGTCTCCTCTATGGGGTGACAATCACATCGAATCTTGAGGGTAAAATTCTCAAGAGTTTTTCAACAATCCTCTTGTCCTCAAGAGTCTCTCCATGAGATCTGATTTGTGTGACCATTCCAATCACATGAGTGAAGAATGAGTCAATATTCTCTGACTCCTTCATAGAGAGAGTCTCAAAATCTCTCCTCAGCAACTGAAGTTTTGTTGTCTTCACCTTCTCCATACCTTGATAAGCTGTCATAAGAGTCTGCCATGCTTCTTTGGATCTGTTAGCTGCTACTATCCTCGGAAACACACTCTCATGCACTTCTTGATACAAGAAGAAAAGAGCCTTGGCATCTTTCTTCTTATTGTTCTTCAGTGACTCCCTTTCTGCCTGAGTTAAAAGAAGAAACTCTAATTCATTTGTTGGCTCTTCAAAGCCATCCTCAACTAATTCCCATAACTCTTGGGAGACAAATAAAGCTCTCATATTTATTGACCAGTAGTCATAATTTTTTCCATTGAATTGTGGGAGATGGATATTTCCCAAACTCATACCTGTGCTGGCTCCAGCCATTCTGCACTCTTAACTATGATCTCAAAAACACTTGATTGTGTGTTTAAAACTAATAAACTGTACTGCAATAGTAACACAAAACTATATAGAGAAATACCTTCGAATTCTTCTTGTTTGAACCTTCACTCTGCTGGAGAGGCTTCTGCAATAACGAACTCCTTTCCTTCAGCTTATTTGACCTTCAAATAGCCTGGATTAGCTCTGATACCATGTTGGAGTATTTCAGAATTCCAAAACAATAGAATTCCCTTCCTTAACACAGAGAAATACAAATAAAATTTGCATACAGTGACAGATTTTCCACAAAAAAAATTTCTATTCATAAAACAAATTGATGTTACAGATTCTTCTAGCTTTCCACTGCTGGGAGATTTACAAAATATGGCACTGCTTCACACACAGTTTACAAATCACTCTTCTCTTTCTCACACAGAGAAATACTCTGTTTCTAAAATAAAAACAAACACTGCTGTGTATGCTCTGTAATTTTAAAAACACTCTGTTGTTCTGTGTAATTAAAAATTACAACTCTCTGTCTCTCTGTTTTTTAAAATACGCTGCTGTGTATAAAAAACATAACTAAACAATATGGCTTTGTTCTATGTATTAACCAAAAATATCTCAGCGCTGTTCAATTAATGTCATTAACTGATACAACCACAAAAATATCACCGCTTGACAATCTTTATGGCTTCATTACTTCTGTCAGCACCGCTTACAGTTTGCATTGATCACAGCTTTGACTTGGTGGCACTGTGATATTTCATCTTCCCGCACTGCTGTGCTTTCATAAAAAAACATTCATGTGTAATAACATTACAACATTCTCGCACTGCTGTCTTTTCCTTTTTTTTATTTACACTACTGTGTAATAAAAATAAAACATTCACCTCACGACTTTTTACAATGTGCTGGGCTTATATATATATATATATATATATATATAACATTATGACATAAAATATATATATAACCCATATTTAAAACAAATAATATTGCAACATAAAACATTAACCGCAAGTCTGTTGTTAAAACAAAATGTGGACCCCGCTGCAGGTGACGTCAACAGGTCCGATTTGGTTCACAACTCCAGCCACAAATCTTTATCAACCCCCGCGGGATTGTTATGTGCGTGCATGGTGTGGGCCCGGCTGCATATGACATCAGCCGTTCCGATGGGGTTCACCCATCTGCCTGCCTGACCTCTTGGACCCCCGTGGATATGGAATGCCCAATATTTTGACATTGATATTTCAGTGCCCTTATCCCCAACAACAGACAGCATCCCAGTGTCAAACGAGGATGATCCCGAAGAAAAATTTGAGTTCGACTTCTCTGTTTCAAACTCCAATCCCCCAAACCTAAGTTTGTGCTTTTCTCCTGCAAAGAAGTTGTTTTACCAAGGCCAACTTATTCCCCTTCAACTAATTCCTACACCTCTCCTCAGTTTTCTAGTAATGTCCCTGAAGTCAAAACCCAGTTCCCCATCTTGCTCAGAACTGCCGCTAAGTTGAACATATCCTTCTCTAGGTTCAGAAAGTCAACTAAATTTGGCAGGGATTTTTGGTCCCCTTGTGCTGAATATGGCACTTCTATGGACTTTACTGTGCCCAAGCAGAATAGACTTCTTACTATGAAATTAAAAGTGGTAGAAGCACTACGGGTGTCTCTTTTCAGTAGAGATAAGTCAAAGGGTTCCAAGAGAGATGTCAACAATCATGGGTTTCAAAAGAAATAAGAGGATTATGATGATGAAGGAGGAAAGATTTGAAAAAGCATCAATATAAATAAGAAGAGAGCCAAAGAGATTGTTATGAAGTATGTGAATAAGACCAAGCCTCTGTTTGTTAAGATTTTGCTGATGTACGATGAGAATATTAGGTCCAGAGATATGGAGAATCCAAAAGTTAGAAATGGATGGGAAAATGGTGGATGTGAGTATTCAGAAAGAAGTGAGAAGCACATCTCATTTTTTTATTTCTGTGGTAACCGGAAGATAGTTTACAACCATTTGGTTGAGAGGAAACAACCACATTTTGATCACATGTAGCAGAAGCTTCCTAACTACAACATGATTAGTGAGAAAACATTGATCGAGATGCAAAGTTCTATTCAAGAAGCCATTGCTCACTGCAAGCAGTCCAATTCCATTAATGGTAAGTGGTGTGGTAGTACCCTTGTTCTATGCATATAAGCATTCTTCTTAATTGTTTAGCAATGGTGCTTTCTGATGCTGCTAGGGATACTTCCTGTTGTTATACCTTCTAATCCTAATGGGAATTTCAATGTTGATTTTAGTCCTCGTAGATCATAATGGGCATCTGTCTTATTGTTTCTGCAACAGTCCCTACAGATCCTCTTTTACTGATCTCCTAATTGATTTTGATTTGACGAGATTCATCGCTTAGGGATTTTAAGTGTATTACACATCCAAGTTCTCAAAGACAGTCCTCATACAGACATTATTCCTACTATTTTCATAGCAGTGTGTACAGTAATTTCCGTTATGGTTTCTGCAATAATTCCTCTATATTCCAAAGGCCATCCTTTCATCATTATAGTGAAAAGTTATCACTGATATTTGTATGTTTTTAAAGGTTGACGGTTGGATAGTTTTTTGGAAGCAGGACCTTTTATGGGCAATAGGAGAATATAGATTTTTTTTCAACATTTTCTACAGTAAATCATGGAGACTTTACACAGAAAATACCATGTTGTTGCACTCTTTAAAAGATAATATCTTTTCTACTTAAAAAAATCTTACTAAGGCCATCCTTAACCCGATAGTAGATTGGGTGATTCAGAGGAAGCAGCCACAAAGTTAACTGTTTACTTTGTAACTGAGCCCTCTGATAATCTGGTCTGAATTTTTGGCTGGTCCCTTGGATCATCCAAATCTACTACTCATTAAGCTCAGTCCAATAAACTTCCCTCTTACTGTTTCTTGAACAGGATCCTAATAAGTGATCCTCTTATTGTATCTGCAACAGTGACTGCTAATAATTCTTGTAAGCATATAGTTTACTGCCATAATTATTTATGGCGTTCTAACTGTTGGGAAAATAATAGTCGAACATGTAGTTAGTGTTTCTTAAATTAGTTAGAAATTGATATTTTAATATAAGAATAAGAATATTTTAGAGTGGAGTTGTTTAATGGATGTAACAAAATAGTCTGCATTGTATTTTTTTTTTTTTAAATAAGGTAGTTTGAGTGTTTGATTTTTTTTTTTTAGAAATGGATTCAGTACCATGGGTACCCAAAATCTTGAAGTTTGACACCTATAATCTAGATTTTCAAAAATTTCTATCAAATTTTTTTATAATCTTGCGAAAATTTCTGAATTATTTTGTGGATTTTTTAAACTCCAAATTCATAAAAATGAGTTCAAATTGATCTCATTGTTAGTCAAATTCTAAAATATTAATCAAATTTTATAACCCAGTTAACAATGTTTTTGGAAAGGAAATCCATATGATACTTTATATAAAGATCTGATGATATGGTATGATATGAAATAGATTAATCTCTTTGGCATTGCTTTAGTGGTATCATGTCATATTGGTGAATATAAAAATGTGATGATATGGAATAGATTAGTCTCTTTGTCATTGGTTTACTTGTACCATGCGATATTGATAATCGATATAGGTAATAGGTATGCATTTTATTCTGTTTAGATGTAGATTCTAAGTTTAAACCATCTCGTAGGGAGACATAAACCCCTGATACGATCTTTTTTGTTATTTCTTTTGCACTTAGTGCATTCTTCCGGCCTGTGTGGACTTAAAGAAAAAATTCGAAAACAAAATGATACCAAGAACCGATCGTTATGTGAAAGCATTGAAAATGCACAGATGAGGCTTTCGTTTTATTGTTATTAAATCATTAACCTATGTTAACTTTGTTACAAGTTTTCCTCCATGGTTCAAGCTGTGGGCTTTCTACAGAAATTCAAAAAGTTTGCTCTAACCAGTTATCCGAATTGTTTTTAATACCTGCAATCATTTGGGTGTGATGTTTGGACTTAACTCTTCTCAAAATGTTTGGACTTTACTCTTCTTAATTTCTCCCATTGTGGATACCTAGAACTGTCCAAATTCCAGATGTTGGGCTAAGTCTTAGAAGGGCTCTAATGCAGGATGATTGCAAGGTTGTTGTTGGAATTCCATCATGTGGATACCTGCTGATGTGTTGCCAGTGACCACAACTCTCATAGAATGCTTCCGTAGATATTCAAACTACAGACGACGCAGAATGCTGCTGTAGTATTTGAACTTCATATGATTACAAGCATGGAGAGTGAATATCACATGTTTTGAATGATCCATTTTATATGTTGGTGTACATGGTTAGTTAGTATTTTATATACTTGGAAAATATAATTCTTATTTGTTTATGGTGTATTCATTAATTTTAGATTAAGTCTTTTTTTATTAATTAGGAATTTGTTATGGTTTAGTTAGTTGAAAGTTTCTCTCTGACTAGTTAGTTTTCTAATTGATTTGTGGTTGAAATATTCACTTAATCAAGAGATTTTATGTCCAACACAGAGTACTATCTAGAGGCATACTATGATATATTTATATTGTATTATTATTTTAATGTGAATATAGTTTTCAATGCATTTAGAAAATATTTGTTGGTACTGGACCATATGTAGATTTTACATACTATGATATATTTATATTGTATTATTATTTTAATGTGAATACAATGTTTAGTGCGTTTAGAAAATATTTTTTGGTATTAAATCATATGTAGATTTTGTTGTTTGACATTCATATAAGTAGTCATTAAAAAAGCAATTTCGAAAATATAATTTTTACTTATCTTTGGTGTGCTCATCAATTTTAGAATAGCTATTGTAAAATATAGTTTGTTAAATTTATATTGTATTATTATTATAATGTAGATATAATTTTAAATGCATTTACAAAATCTTTATTATATATCCACTCAGTTGTAATTTACTTGTTGCTTAGTCATGTAAGCAATGTAAGTTTAAAACCAGTTCATGTAAATTCGTTGTGTGTGGAGAGGTATTTAAGCCCTTGAAGTTGAAGTTGGTATTCTCCTCATCAACAACGAAACTTTGAATATGCTAAAAAAGCCAAATTGGTTTGAGACCAGATAAATTAGTATAAATCTACCGTTCTCTATTCACCCGGCCACATCTTGTGCACTTGAGTAACTGAAAACGAAGGTGAGGCTTTGTTTGTTTCTGACATATTATAAAGTATAATATATATTATCTAGGTGTCATAATTTCTTCAATTCAAGAGCAGAATACATAACTACAAAATGTCAGCTATCTAAAAGGGCTGACATTAATTATGGTATTCCACCATTCGTAAGGTGGGTATGCCATACAATTATACCACATCTCAATTTTAAGTATGATCGTTGAATTTCCAATTATCTTTGAACTTCGTGTTGAATTTGCATCTTTAAGTATGATCGTTGAATTGTCAATTTTGAACTTCGTGTTGAATTTGCAATTTTAAGTATGATCGTTGAATTCTCAATTTATCTTTGAACTTCGTGTTGAATTTGAAATTCATGCTGGCGGGTTAAATTGATTGTTAGTAGGACAGGGGGATTTTACATCACCTTAATGTAGAACAATTTCTGTAGGGCTTTAAATTCTGGTAGTATATGATTTAAAACTTTGCATTTCAAATACATTTCTAGAATTTACTGTATTAGATTTAAGAAGGTCACCTGTCAGCAAATGCCTGAATCGGCTATATGGAAAAGCTTCAAGATGATTATGTTGAGTGTTGGTTTGAGATTAATGTGGAGATTTGGGAATGGATTGAATATCTTACTCGGGTGGATCGCATTATGGGGTTTGACAATGAATGTCAATTGGATGTTGTGATTGTCCACCGTCTGGTGCATAGGGGTATTACTCGCTTACATAAACTTATATCCCATTGGAGATGGGGTAATCTGATCTGGAAAACGTGGGACCAATTTGGTCTACCAGCAAGAGATGCGCCAACCTGGGAGAGATTCGCAGATGTTTTTTGGATGGGTGGCCTGTGTTTCTATCAAGATGGTGATAAATTGGTTTGGGATGGGATCATTAAGGAGGGGATTCTGGTGGTGAAGGACATCCATTCTGCAATTGTGGCACACCGGAATGAGGGGTTGTCTCTTTATTTAAAAAATAATGGAGTTGGAAGATTCCATTGAAGATACTTATGTTTTCTTGGCTGGTTTGGAAAGGGAGAATCTTTACATGGGATCCCCTCAACAGGTTTGGTTTTCCTTGTCCGAGCTGCAAACGGTTTCTCATCTGTTCCTGTTTTTCACATTGACGAGGAAGGTATGGATGTTGTTTTCTGAGCATTTTAATGGTGTTGGGTCGATTACGACTGATATTAATGACAACATTGAGAGATGGGTGAATCAAATGGGATGTATAAATCTGTGTCGTTCTACTTGTTTTGGGAGATCTGGCTTGCCCGAAATAGATTCATTTTTGAGAATGTGCCTATCAATTTATCCTATATTCATGGGGCCATTATGAAGTGGATTAAGGGTCATGATCTACACCTCCCCATTATTAAAGACCTCTCCTTTCTCATTGGACCCCATCCATTTTCCTTGCATGTTTTATTCTTTGATGGCACAGCATCGGGGGGGACCTCTCCTTTCTCATTGGACACCATCCAATTTCCTTGCCTATTTTATTCTTTGATGGCACAACATCGGGGGGAACCTCTCCTTTCTCATTGGACCCCACCCCATTTCCTTGCCTGTTTTATTCTTTGATGGCACAGCATTTGGGGGGGTTGGCATATGCGATTGTGGTGTTTGGATAAAGATGGACAATGAGGATCTCGTTCAGATGTACTGGAATGGGGAGATGGGCTCAAAAAATAAGGCAAAACTCTTCGCTTTGTGGTCTGTTCTTTGGATAACACATGAATTGGGTCTGCAGTCTATCTTTATATACGGGGATTCCAAATTAATTATTGATGGTATCACTGTTAGGGCCTCTTTCTAGCCAAGAGATTTACAGGGATGGATTTACCGGGTACATGGGCTGCTTACCAAGCTTAATGCTCCATCTCTGTCCCATGTATACAGGGAGAACAATTGTAGAGCAGATCTGCTTTCCAAAAGAGGGCTGGAGGTGCCATCGAGGAAAAATTTTGTGTCTCTCATAAGTGGGAGGCAGAATATCCTTCAACAAGAATTTCCCATTTCATGAGGGATTCTTCAGAGGTATTATCTTTTGCTATATGTTTTGGAATGGTTTCATGGGAAGACCTCTTTCTGCTTCCTATTTATATTTGGACTCTTTGGTTTTTTCTCATCCGCCGTGATCAAGCATGCCGGTGAAAGGTTGTATGGAATCTATGTATTGGTTCATATGGGGCGAGCGGTTTCTATATATCCTAGTATTCACCCTTGATATATATGTAGGTATTTTCTGATGTCATTAGAGCAGTATTCATTGGTTTTAATGACAGTTTTGTTTTTTTACAATGTATATGGTCCAAGATGAATCGTGATATAAACTCTTAATCAGTACATCACTATGGTTACACTCTGAATGTATTATAGGGAACATTTTATTTCCTATAGATGTTGTGATGGAAAATGGTAGGTTATTAATGGTTGCAAATGTCACATGCCGATGTAACTGTTTTTATATCATATAATATAGTTGTTTTTTTCTCTTCTGAAAAAAAGAACAATCATGTTTGGCATGCATCCCTTAAATTTGATTGGGCTTACTTCTTTTCGCGCTGGTCGGCATTAGTAGATGGATTAATAGACCGTCGTTACTATTGTCCCGAAAGATTTCTGTAGAGCTATCAGCCTTGTTATTTCTTTCGAAAACTTGTCATTGAATTGTAAATCAACCTTTCAACTTTACTTTCGGTGTTGGAATTTGCAGTTGATATTGGTTGCTTAAATTGTTTGTTAAGATTATATTTCTTTTTCCAATAAATTAAAGTTACTTGTATTAATCTTTTTAAAATCACATTTAGTTTATATTTTTTTATTAATAATTTAAAAATCTTATTTAATCTTTATTTTTTCTTTGCAAAAAAATAACCATTTTTCTGATATCTCAAAGAGAAATCCAAATCCAATAACAGAGAAATATTTAATTAAATAATTGATTTTGAAATACATTAAGACACCATATTAAAACTATGTAACAACCATGTGCAGGTCTATGAAGCCTATCGTTATAATTTAGAAACAAAACTAAGAAAATGAGAAGCATATTTATTTATTGGGAGATTCCACCTAGATAAGGATAGGAAGTTGATAATTCACTTCATTGTTGTGAAATTCTATATTTTCCAATTTTTTTTGAAAAATACTCAAGTTTTGTTGTCCAATTGGTTTGCTTGGTGTTGTCAGTGCAAAGAAGAAACTCATTGTGGGTTTCATCCATTTCTATCAACACATTTCCTATTATCTCCTTTAATTGCTAATATATATCCATTGTTGTTTACATTCATCGTGCAAACAACAATTCATATAGAAGTGGTCGTGTGGCCAAAGGTGATCACCCCACATGGAGGTTGTTAAGTTTTTTTCATTTCACTTTTGATGGATGTAAAATTATCATGTTTGACTTCCATGAAATCCATTAATTGAAGGTAAGGCAAGGTAAGGCATGGTACATTTTCTCTATAATTTCATTTGCAAGTTAAAACGTTAAAACTTTTGATTAATTCAATGAAAAATGATTTGAAATATGGTTGTTATTTATCAAATAACTCTTTCATGTTATTAATCAAACCTAATACATTAAATTAAAATATAATTTAATATTTTAAAATGAATATCATTATTTTTAATTTAAATTAAGAGATGTAGATAAAAATGAAAGTATTTTCCCGGATGCGGGTGAAGAGAGAAGTGTTTAAAGCAATGGGACTTGGGTGTGGCACAACGTGGAGACACCTGCCCACCCAAGTCACGGTTGATGGGTGGCATTTAAAACCGGCTGCCAACGGATCGATGGCATTAACTCCCAGCGCTGTTCGTAATCCCGCCTCCATTCCTTTGGGCGATTTTGCATGCAGCTCAATGCATAGGCCTTTGGCTCTCATCAATGTGGGTTTAATGTCGAGCGTTCTTCGATGCAGTCACATTTGGATTGATAACATGGCGAATTGCTCTGGTTTCTCAGACGCTCCTCAGCCGATGAATTGCTGGTGCTCCCCGGATGCTGGGCTCCCCAGTGTGCGCACTGTGACAGGAAAAATATGCCTGTTGAGCTGTTTCTTGGACCTTGGTGATAATTTCCACTTCTCACATTCTAGTATTTGTCTATCTTCTTCAATCTCTTTGAATTTTAGAATTCCTGAGGCCTCCGCCACTCCTGCTCTTCCGCCTATTCTCGTGCCCTTTGCTGAGTCTATGCCAATGCCTTGCCTTCGTCAAAGGATGAGGTGTCACAAGGGTAGCACAAGAAGCCAACCCCCACGCACTCCCTCCACCTCCAGTTCCACCTCCGATTCGTCTTCTCATTCGAGCCGCTATCCCAACACCAGAAGCAGGAGGGGTCGTTTTCATGGCTCTGGCCACCGCTTGGGCTCCCCGAAGCCTCCAATTCTCACCGCTCTGCCTTTTCCCACACCTCATAAGGCACTTTTCTCTTTCAATTTCTCTCTAAAACGCCCTCGGGTCACTGCCTCTATTACTGTGGTTTTCTGTGAAGAGCCCTAGGCGGATGAACAAAGCTGTGGCTCGGCGGGTCTGTGTAAAGCAACTACCAAGACCTCGGACCTTCATGCAGGTTCAATGCACACGCAGGGCAAGGAGGCGCAAGGTGTTCCAGGGCAAGCGATTGGGACTCATGGCATAGATATGGAGCAAGGTGATCCAGGGCAAGCGAACGGGACTCATGACGTGGATATGGCTCAAGGAGAACCAACACCTTCTAGGCAGGTTGTCACTTCCATCACGGACCTGTTCAAGAAAGATGGAGAATTGGATGCACTCTGGTGCAAAGTCGTGGAAGAACCGCCTGATGAGTAGTTGCTCTTCCTTTGTTTGGTTTTCGTGCTTACTATCGGCCCATACTATCGGGCTTGTTTTTTATTATGTTGTTGTGTTGGTTTATAGTCCTGTTTTTTATTGTTGTAAACGAAGTAACCTTCAGAAGCATCATTCGATGGCACCCCTGCGTGGGCAATGCAACAGTTCGAAGATTATTCAAGGTTGGTTTCCCTCTATGAGGGCAGTCTACTTCTCTACCTTTTTTGTCAAGATTTCCATAGGTTTGGGCAAAGACTAGGCTACATCCCTGATGTAAATTATTTCCTCTGTTAATAGATTAACATAACTTAGAAAAAAAAAAGGAAAGTATTTTAATTTTCATCAGTATCAAAATGTTTTATATTTTCTTAGATTTTTTTTAATGTTTGGTAAACTATATTACTGAATTTTTTTAATGCGTTTATATTACTAAAAAAAAAAAAAAAAAAAAAAAACTTTTGGCTTTGCCATTTAGGAAACAAGACTAATAGTATAAGCATAATGTTTTTGTCAAAAATATTTGTCTAATTGTCATAATGTGTTTGTATAAGAAATTGGGTGTAGGTGTATTTGAAATGCTAGTTACTAACACAACCACATTAATAAATGTGGCTGATATACACTCATAGGTGTATAGTAATCACGTGCGTAACAACAACAAAAAATGTCATTGATAATTAAACTAAGTTATAAAAACCATATTTCAAAATAAACATATATGAAAACTTAATTGTATATTATAAGAAATAGAATTTAATAAATTTAAAATGTAAACATAAAAATTGTAAATAAGAGTACTAATATTAAAAAATAGAAATAACATAATTAAAAATATCGTTTAAATTTATATTAACCAGTATATTTACATCATAATTATAACTTTTATAAATATCCTTCTTAAAAAAATTATCCATATACGTGATTGTCACATAATTTTTCTTTCTAAAAATTATAATAATGTGAAGTGTTTTGAAATTATTTGAAATATATATTGAGTTTATGTATAAATATTTATTTACATATTTATTTCATCTTTTGATAATAATTGTTTTGATAGATGTTTTCTCTATGTTCTTGGGGTGAATAGAAACTTCTCGCTCCAGCCAATAGGATGAGTTCATTTTCATCATCTTCTCTACAATGCAACACTGGCACATGGGTGTTCACCCTTCATTTTCCAGCAATTGAATTGGTGCAATTAGGTGTGATTCTACGTGCGGGTGTGCTCGAGTTGAATGTCATCACATTTCCTCATGCTCATACTCTGGGATAGCTCTTTCGAGGTTTTATTCAAATATTAGGAGTGTGTAAAGAAAATCGACAACATTTGTTACTCCTAAGCATAACAAAGTATTATTCAAGATAATAGATTGTGTTCAGCTAAATAGGCAAACCCTAAGGATCTGATTATGACTCTACTTTTCTTGCGTCTTCGGATATGCCATTGCATGTTGAAGGAATCCTTGCCGAGAAGGTTTCCATCGGCACGATGAATGTAATGACGTTTGGACCAGAGTTTGAAATAAATAATATGAAGGAATAAAAGATGAGGAATCCTGTTATGATAGCCACCACCGAGCCAGTAGTTGTATGGAATAAAAAAGCGTCAACATGAAGATTGTCAAATAGAAAAATAATGCCATTAGTTGAATTTCTCTTCTTCCAATGTGATCGACGAAGGCAACCTTGAACCAGTATTTTGGGACGAGAACAGAGAAATAATCAAATTTAACTCTTGTTATTTGATAAATTTCAATGTCATTCATTTTGACAACATCGAGAATCCATCCCACGACACTAAAGATGTTATTTTGGAATAGAATCCTTAACCCCACTAACCATACAACATAAGCAACAAAAAGAACCAACCATCCTCTAGGAGAGAACACATACAAGATGTTTTCCAAACTCAACATTAGCAATGTCTTTAGAGAATCCCTTTCAAAACATAGTAGAAACTACTTCATTTGGTTTTTGGTAATGTTCATTTCCGCACAAGAAACAATGAGAACATTCAAACCATAAAAATATCAGTACATTTAAATGATTCATGCAAATACAAAAGTTATATTTTCTGTGCACATATTGAAATGTACCATTATTAAGCCTCATCAAATTCAAATAACAACTATTTGACAAACATGAAGAGCTTGAATGGTACAAACCAATAAGCATCCTCTGATTTAAGATTCTTTAACATAATGACATCAAATATTTCAATATCCAACATATACTATTAAAATTTAAAGCATTATATACACAGTCACATGTATTTAGGTTTAACTGGTTACAAAGGTTCACCATTATTATTATTATTATTATTATTATTATTATTTTGGAAGTCGATTAATCAGATCCTATATTTGGAAGACCATTATCTAACTAATGCAATACAGGGGAAACAAGTGTGTTGATTGATACTAGAGAAAAATATTGATTTGAATCCATCTGATGCAACTTCTGTTGTATGGTTTCAAATGAAAACAAACAAAAAAAACTATAGGTCAAATACGCATAACATAATACCATGCCATGTACACTTAGTTGAAGATCTTAAATTCATCAATAATCACATATTCTATAATCAAAATACCTAGAAACAAGAATTATATTTCATAATACCCTCCTCATCACAAGTGCATAAAATAAGACAATAATACATCAACAAATGAATATTTTTTTTTTTAATTGTGGCACTCCTTTCATTCTGATACTAGATCCAAATCTAGAAAATAGACTAGAATAATCAGTGTAATTGATTCAACATCCTATTGTAGTATGAGATTAAAAAATGGAAAAGGATAAAACAACCTTCTCCCAAATTGAATATTAAATTATCAAAATTATTACTAAGCAGACTCCAGAGAAACGATCATTCTGACATTTTGAATGGCTCTCCATATGGGTTGTCCATTTGGGAGATATTAAATATGCAATTGTAAGGGATTCCATTTGTTCCAAGAATAAAAAAATCACATCAGTTCATCTTTGATTCCTCAGAAAGAGATAGTATATGTTGAATCTCATGTATGTCGCTGCTTTTGTCTACAAACTTCTTCAATAGAACTAGCATAATTCCATCTTAACCTAGATCTATTGAATACCGAGGCACAAACTTCCAAGTCTTAAGAGATCCATAGTTAAAATGAATCTATACAAGTTTATTATTAAACAGTGACCCATGAATACTGGAGATGAAGGCTATATATTATTTTAATATTATGATGGAATAACTTCAAAAGAAAAAAACAAGCTAGAAATACATAGGAAACCAACAAAGAAACGCTCACAATTATTGGATAGGAAGAATGCAAGAAAAATTGCCCGTGAGAGGAAGAATTATGCATTGGAAAAAATATTCATATGTTTAAATTCATGATCGACATATACGCTTTTCTTCAGGTGCCCTAAACAAAAAATTTCAAGATTTTAGATAGATTTTTTCCCAGACAGTTTTTTCGAACATCAAACAGGGTGAACAATTTTCTAAAACCATAAAGGGTGCAAATAAGGTGCATAAGGACACAAAACTGAAGGTAATTTATGTTGATAAATATATGGGAAACTATATTAGGTGATTTATCTAATTTTCATAACTGCTTGTGATGTATTCTTACTTTACTTGATTAACTTATTCTTTCACTTGATTATAATTACTGTTCTTATCATCAAATAATTATAAAAAAATAGAGAACAATGAGACAAGAGGACACACGATATAGGCTACCAGCGAGGGCCAAAACCTCTCCTCTTTAGATGAAAACCCACAAAAACTCTTCCTTTCTTATAGAACTTCAATTGACGAATTTCAAGAACTATGACCCTTGACCAAGACTCCTCCAAGACCAAATTTATTTTTTTGTCTTCTAGAAAAGTCAAACCAAGTCAACCTTACCCTGTAGCAACTGTAATTTATCCTTCGACCTAGATTTCAGACCTAGAACCTTGGACTCTAAGTTCGACTTCTGATTCTTGACCCCTACTACAGAAACCTAGATGGAAGATGAGAGATTTTTATGGTGATTTCTCCCTCCTCTCTTCTTCGCTTGAGATGAATGCTTCTTATTGTAAACTAAACTTGCAAGGGAGACTTATTGTAACCCAAAACTTGGATCTTAGTGATGAATTATATCTGAACTTGGTGCAACTCTTGTGTTCCCTAGTTCTCCTTTGTACATGTGAGAATTGTGGCCCAAAAAAAACTCAAAAATTTAGATTATTCTCTTTTATAATTACCTTCTTCTTCATTGGTTTTAGGTATCCTTATCTAAACTTGATTGATCTTGTTGTGAGCTTCTTGGATTGTCTCAAGTGTGGTTGAATTCGATGTTATATATGGGCTTCTATTGAGCCTCATTAGGCCGACATGTCATCTCTACAAGGATGACTTTTTGCTTGCACATCGACAAGGTATTGGAGGGCCTTTAACTCTAATTTTGACTCAAATAATTTTTTCTTTACAATATACAATATGCCCAAAATGGTATTCCATACATGAAAATTATTCATCTAAATTGTTGACTATATGAAAAGCCCTATTAGTACTCAATGGGTGCTTGAACTGTAAATAAGATAATCTTGAGCATGAAACCCATGCCTCAAGAATTACAATAATAATTGTATTTTTATCTTTACATAAAATACGTAAAATCATGATTACATATGTCATTATGAAGACCAATCCTAGTTGCACATTTCAAAAATTTATTCATTGAAGATCATTTTTTTATCTTTCTAAAATTTGTTGGGAACACAAAACACTAGAATATCCTTCCAAAAACATAGATTTTGCAGTTTTTTTTTTACTAGAATCAATGGTTACAATTCTTTGGATATTAAATTCTCAAGAAAAAAGAGTAATCAAATATTCTTTCTCTTATAAAACTAAGAAATACTATCTCTTTTAAATATCAGTTCATTATCATAGAGCCAATTTACCAACTATTCATGCATCACATTTATCAATCCAAGTCTTAAAATTAGGGTTCTTAGCATCAAGAACAAATACTCCTTTAATATCCACCATATTTGTTTAACATTCATCGAGAGAGAAGCACACAATACTGTAAGGTAAAAATATAAGTTATGTTATAATGACATTTGAATAGAAATGCCAAGTCAGGATGACAAATTTGTATCAACCCTCATTTCAATGATAAAAAGTGTGGATAGTGGATCACTGACTGTATTTTCACACCACCAAAACCTGAAAGAGAAAAATGTCACAATGCGAACATAGAAAATAATATTACCCCTTATGCAGGTATTCCTTTGCCATAGAAGGATCCAACTCTATTGTCCAGTTTGCATCAGCCACAACATCTATTCAACACAAGGAAATAAAATAAATAAATGCTTAGTATCATGTTTAATTTCAATATACAAATACTTAAGCTAATCAATAATTAATAAACATAAACTTATTGTAACTTCAACAAAAATGAAGTGTTTAACTTAACAAGCACATTATGAGTACCACTCATGATTTTAAATGTTTCGAGTTCATTAAAAAAAACTAAACATTTTTTTACTATGAAAATATCACTTCACGAATTCATAATGAGAGAATAAGCTGAGGATTAAATATTCAATTAAAAATATCTTTTTCAAAGAAAACATTCCAAAAATTTAACTTAAATATAATTTTTGTAATATAAAACCCCTTATCCTAATCACTCTTTCTTCTCTTAAGATTTTATGTTTTCAATAGAGAAAAAGTACCCATAAAAATTCCTATCTCATAACTTCTGACAATTCATTTTACAAAATTTTATTCCCATGGTGTATTCTCTTTTCCCAGTTTCCTAAATATGTGTTTAGCTATAACCTATTATTTTCTGAATACATAACATGATAATGCATAACCACATCACTAACCTATCTCTCTGAAAACATAGCATCATCAGGCATAACCACATCACCAACCTTTTCTCTCTGAAAACATATCATGATCACACATGGCGACATCGCCAATGGGGTCACAACAAGAAATGTTCT
The DNA here is from genome assembly GCA_034641835.2 of Pinus albicaulis. NCBI lineage: Eukaryota > Viridiplantae > Streptophyta > Pinopsida > Pinales > Pinaceae > Pinus > Pinus albicaulis. The sequence goes on from JAXQQM020074299.1 coordinate 96,601, forward strand.
TATGGAGAGAACAATTTATAGCTACAAAACATCAGTAGCATTTCATGTAAGATTATGGAAGTTGATACTTGTATATTTTATGTTTTTATATAACATTTTCTTCCACATTAGTCAATTGTTTCCAGCTATATCATTTCAAAGAGAACCTTTCATTAATATCCTATATTTATAGAAATTTATAATTTATAGGCATTCTCTTCTCAGGCTAACTCACAATTGTGTTGTGAGTGTTTATAAATAATTCCTATATTATAGAAATTTAGAATTATTGGCATTCACTTCTCAAGAAAATTTACAATTTTGTTGCAAGTGTTTAGAATTTAACTTTACTCATATTCTAGGCTAATTTATATATAATTTCATTCGCTCACAAGATTGTTTCTAAAATCTAACACATCAGATTTATGGACTTTACATTTTTTTTTGGGAAAAAAATTGCTCATCACAATGTATAATTAACTATTAGTTCAAAAAAATAGTCAATTAGGCCAAATTCTTAGGAAACGTTTACATAAATATGCATTTCCATTCTATAGCAAAATTAGGTTCATTCCTTAAAGGGTTGTATTGTTGGTATGTTTCTTTTCTCAAGGAAATCAAAGGGAGAATTCCATTGAAAAAATTACCCCGTAAAGGTTCTCACAACTATGCTCAAGATTTAGAAATAATTCAAGTGCCATATGAGGAATCATTGATTTTTTGTCAAATTACAGTGGTATAGATTTGTGTTACATATTCTCGAGCTTCTTTTAGTAAAATACAATCCTCAACTATAAAATTATCCAGAACTAGAACTATTGAGGAGGTCCCTAAGTTTACCATGGCCCAAGTCCTCACATAATTCGACCACGCTAAAACAAATATTAGACTCATGAGATATACAAATATAGAAAGGGTATGCAACTTCATAGGATAAAAATAAATAATATTAATAAAGTAAACCATCAAGAAATAAATTCCTTAGCCAAGGAGGTTTTATATCCTTGCACCATAATGAAAAATGTGGTCACCATATTCCTTCCCATAACTATATAACTCTTCTAGAATGGAAAAAATTCTAAGTTAAAATTATATTCCATACCTGAGAGGGTCATTTGTAGAAATTAATAAAATCTCATTTGTAATTTAGATATTTTTAATCACTCCCAAAAAAACAAGAAAATGAACACATCGTAGATATGGATTAGAATCAGTTCTTTGGTTATGCAATGAGGTATAAGTGGTAATAATGTGAGTATTGTGGAGTGAGCTTCGGAATGATTATTTCATTCACCTTCCCCTCATCCACCACCCCCAAATTCGTAAAAATGACGAAGAATTGTGGACTCCGATATGAGATCCTTCAAGTTAAGGGATAATTGGGGAGGCATGTTGAATTGGAAAAAGTACCTGATCTCCTTATCCACCTAGTAAATTTAAAAATATTTTTTGAGGTTCTGGAAAAAAAATCAAAAAATGTTCTCTCACACTTTTTCACCAAAAAATGAAGAACACTCGTGGATTCTAATATGAGATCCTTCAAATCAAGGGATAGTTGTGGAGGCATATGGAGTTGGAAAAAGTACTTGATCACCTTCTCCACCTGGTGGATTTCAAAATTGTATTTGAGGATTTGGAAAAAATAAAAAAAAATATGTTCTCTCACAATTTTTCACCAACTGAACATCATTACTAAGATTGGGAATGACTGTTTCATTCAAATTACTCTCATCCATTTTCCACGACCTATATATATGGTGAATATTCTTGAACTATGATATAATATTCTTTAACTTAAAAGCTAATTGGGAAGGCATCTCATAGTCAACAAAGTCCTGGATCTCCTTCTCTAGCTAGTGGATTTCGACAACATATCTCAAATTCTGGAAAATATTAAAAAAACTTGTTTTCTCAATATTTATCACCAATTGAACACTATGCTTGGGCATGGTTATTTGATTCACCTTCCTCTCATCCATTGCCCCCAATTCGTACCAATGGTCAAGCATCTTGAACTTGGATATGAAATCCTTCAACTTAAGAGATAATTGGGAAGGTATCTGGTAGTCAATGAAGTCATATTTGAGATTATTATTGAAGTCAATAGTCAATTCTCACACTCTTTCACCAAGCGAACATTATTATTGATTTGTGGCACAATTGTTTCATTCAGTTTCCTCTCATTCATTACCACCAATTCATACAAATGGAGAAGTAGGCTTCAACTCTGATATGAGGTTATTCAAATTAAGATATAATTAGGAAGGATATGGTACTCGATTTATTTCTCAATTCGCCTCTGAAGGTATTTGATTTCAAAATCATGTCTAATTTTCAAGAGAATATTTAAACAACGTGTTTTCTCACACTTTTTCATCAACTGAACATTATTATTGAGCTTGGGAATTATGTCATTCACCTTCTTCTCACCCATTTCCCCCAATATTTACTAATGGAAAAGACTCTTGACATCTAAAATGGGATTCTTAAACTTAAAAGGCAAGTGGGAAGCCATCTATGATTAAATGAAGTCTTGGATCTCCTTCTCATATTGGTGGATTTCAAAAGGATATCTAAGATTCTGGAGAATATTAAAAAAACTCATTTTCTCACAAATTTCCACTAGCTACACATTATTATTGATCTTTGGCATGATTGTTTCATTCTCCTTCCCCTTATCCATCATCGTCAATTCATACAGATGGTGAACACTCTTGAACTATGATATGAGATTCTTCAATTTAAGAGATAATTGTGAAGACATCTGAAACTGAGCAAAGTCCAGGATCTCCTAATCTAGCTATTGGATTTTAAAATCATATCTAAGGTTCTGTAAAATATTAAAGAAACTTGTTTTCTCACACATTTTCAATATTTGAACATTGTTATTGAGTTTGGGCATGATTATTTCATTCACCTTCCTCTCATCCATGGACCCTAGTTTGTATAGATAGTGAAAACGCTTTAACTTTGATATGATATTCTTCAACTTGAAAGCATTTGGTACTCAATGAAGTCCCAGATATCATTCTCAACTTGGAGGATTTCAAAATCATATTTGAGGTTCTAGAAAATATTAAAACAACTTTCTTTCTTGCCTTCACCAACTGAACCTTATTATTAAAATTACACACGATTGTTTTATTCACCTTCCTATCATTCATTTCCCCGAATTTGTATAGATGGGAAAGACTCCTGAACTTTTCTATGATATTTTTCAAATTAAGAGATAATTGAGAAGTAATTTGGCACTAAATGAAGTTATGGATCTCATTCTCCAACTGCTGGATTAAAAATCATATATGAAATTTTGGAAAATATTAAACCAACATGTTTTTTGAAACATTTCCACCAATTGAACATCATTATTGAGGTTTTTTGTTTTTTTCATCCCTTTGAAAAATACATGAATAACTAACATTAACAATAAAAAAAAAATATAAGAACTTCTAACTTGAAAATCCTTTACTAGGAAATTGTGGTGATAATGAGTGAAAGTTGTTCAACTTTGGCATGAAAAAGTAAAAAATATAAAACAAATAAACATATAAAATTTACCCTACATCTAGATAAAAATATTTTGAAAATGCTTTGAACAAGTTTATTTGAACAATTCTCCTTCTAAGTCCCTTCCCTACAACATATATAAAAAAATAACCACATAACAAACTTCCGCAATCTCTATGGTTCAAATATGAAAAGGAAAAACTAAAAAGTTCTACATTATTAAGCTTATGACAAAGCTAATTAATTAACTAATTATTGAAGCCATGAAAAAGTTGAAAATAAATCACCCACCATGTTGGGTGCATGTTATATTCTTTCCACGACTAGCCCCACGCGAGAAGTGGGGGGTGCAAGCCCCCCTATGCTTGTACCAAGCATAGCTCCCCCTATTGAGGGGTTTGAAAGGGGTCAACACCCCGGGAATTTTCTTTTTTTTACCCTATATTAGGTGGGCAGACCTGCCTATGATTTTGTGCATGGGTTTGCACATGGTTTTGGGCATGACGGTTTTCTGCTCATGGTATTTAATAGATCCAGTCAACGAAACTACAATTATGTTCTAATATAGGGTTAATGGGTTGGGGTTTATGAATGCCTCAACATGTATACATATGTGTTGTAACATTGAAAGGAATATAATGAAAAATCAAGTTGGTAGTCCCGGCTTTGGGATCCAGGGGAAAATATGTGTGTAGATATGTTTTATGTTTTATGCTCTTGCTATTGTTTTATTTCCTGTTCTTAAGATTTTGTTTGTAGATAATTTATGTATAGGGTTAAAACCTACATTTGGTATCAGAGCTATTTTCTCTTCAAGAGGAAACCTTTGTTGCTGAAGGGTTTTTTTTCTTGGGCCTATGGTAGACCTTTTTTAGTGGGAGATCTGCAAGATCGATCCTTGTGGTGAAAGAAGATGATGAGCCGTGGAAAGGTAGAGATCAAGAAATTTAATGGTTATATTTTTTAGTTGTGAAAGCTCAAGATGGAGGATATGCTGGTGGATAAATATGAGTGGATCACGGTAGATTCGAGTACTAAACCAACGAAAATGTTAGATTGAGACTAGGTGGAGTTGTATCGAAAGGCAAAGAGCACAATACGATTGTGTATCTGACGTTCTGTATTGTTTAATGTATCTAGAGAAGCTATGATGAAGGATTTGTGGGACAAGTTAGGAAATTTGTTACAATCTAAGTCTCTAGTGAATAAATTGTTTATGTGGAAAAAATTGTATAACCTGAGGATGACAGATGTAGACTTAGTGACAAATCATATGAACGCCTTCACTACTGTGGTAAATCAATTGTCATCTGTTGATATTAAAAAATTGTATGAATATAGGTGAAACATTTTGTGTGTACTCTACCCGATTTGTGGGATAATCTCGTTATTTAAATAGGTAGCAATACAACTACCTTGAATTTTGATGAAATTGTCTTAGCCTTACTGTCGGAGGAAATGATGCGGAAAAATATGGAGGGCCAGAATGGAGATGTCTTGTCTATACAAGGACGGTCCTAGAGTAGGAAAAAAGAAAGCTGAGGAGTAGGAGATCTAAATCTGATCATCCTCCTTCGGGAGAGGTGGAAACCACCTCAGATGAAGGTGGGGATTTGTATTTTGATTCTTCTTCAAATACACATGTATAACATGAGGCATGGTTGATTGATTCAGGTGCATCCTTTCACTTCATTCCCCATAGGGAGTGGTTCTGCGAGTATGATAAGTATGATGGTGGTGATGCCTTCTTAGGGAATGATAGGAAGGCAAAAAGTGTTAGACGTGGAAAATTCAAGCTAAAGTTGCAAGGTGGAAGGATTAGAACACTTCCTTCATTGTCTAGAAATCTAATTTCCATAAGGAATATGGATGATGCAAGTGTAAAAATAATGTCCAAGAAAGATACCTGCAAGATGGTTCGGGGAGAACCAGTATTGATGGAGGGAGTTTGGATTAGAACTATGTACAAGATTTTGGGTAGCTCTTTTATTGATGGGTGCAACCATTCTGGGGTTCTTGAAAGTGGAGCATAAAGCCTAGTGGTCTCTCAATAAAATACCATGATATGGCATCAAAGTCTTGGACATATTGGAGAGAAGGGCTTTCAAATATTGCATGTTAATGGTAGGGTATAAGGTATGTATAATTTCTCTTTGGATTTCGATTTATGTGAAATTTTTTTGTATGGGAAGACGAATCGACTGAGTTTCCCTTTTGGTGATAATAGGGCAAACAATATATTATAGCATGTGTATAATGATGTGTTTTGAAATGTGTTGGTTCCATCCCTGTGTAAGTATGTGTACTATATTTCTTTTATTGATGACTTCTCAAGGAATACATGGATATATTTCCTAAGGAAGAAATATGAAGTCTTTGATAGATTTAAAGAATTTAAGGCTCTGGGAAGTGAGATAGAGAAGAAGATAAAGGTGCTCATGACAGATAATGGGGGAGAATTATGCAAGAATGAATTTGAAGAGTTTTATAAGAAGTGTGGTATAGCACAACATAATAATATTCCATACACACCTCAACAAAATGGAGTTGTCGAAAGAATGAACATGACATTCATTGAAAAGGCAAGAAGCATGCTCAGTGGTGTCATGTTAGGACAAGAATTCTGGGCAGAGGCAGTGGAGACTACATGCTACCTCGTTTACAGATCACCTTCATCATCTTTGGAGGATAAGACTACATATGAGGTATGCAATAGTAATAAAAACTCTCTTTCGCATTTAAGGGTATTTGGATGTGATGCATATGTACATGTTCCAAAAGATAAAAGGACCAAGTTGGATAATAATTCTAAAATTTGCATATTTATTGTGTATAAGGATGGTTTAAAAGGTTATAAGCTTTGGAATATAGAAACAATGAAGGATGTATACAACCGAAATGTGGTGTTTAGATATGTGAAATATGTTGTTAAATATGAAGTCCTACTAAAGGAACATGAGAAGTTAGAGTTCAAGCTATAGGAGGAAGAATCAAACTCTACAAAATAACAAGATACAAAATAGGAAGAGCCACAAACTCTAGTTGTGAGAAGATCAGTTCTAGAAAGGAGGAAACCAAAAATGTATATTCCATCTTCTTTCTGTTCAAATTTTTCTTTATCTATCACTAATGATGATCCCAAAACTGTCAGGTAGCTAGTGGATTCAGAGGATGGAAAACTATGGAAGCAAGCCATGGTTAATGAGATGGCATCCTTGCACAAAAATGAGGCATGGGATCTAGTGGAGTTTTTGGCTGGAAGGAACCCCATTGGAAGCAAATGGGTGTTGAATAAGAAGATGAATGAAGAAGGCAAGGTAGAGAAACACAAATCTTGGTTGGTAGCGAAAGGTTAATCCAAGGTGTCAGGAGTTTGTTTTGGTGATATTTTTTCTCCCGTTGTGAAGGTAACTTCTATTATATTACTTTTATCTGTTGCTGTTGCATTTTATTTTGAGGTCGAAAAAATGGATGTGAAGACAACATTTTTTCACAGTGATCTAGAATAAGAAATCTACATGAAGCAACTTGAAGGCTTTGTGGTGAGTGCTAAGAAATAATTGGTATGTCGGTTCAAAAAGTCTCTATATGGGTTAAAAAAACCACCAAGGATGTGGTATCAGAGATTTGATACATATATACGAGGGTGTGGCTTCACCAGAAGCAAAGAGGATCATTGTGTGTATTTTAAATTAATTGGTGACCATGTTAATTATTTGGTCTTGTATGTGGATGATCTGTTGTTGGTTGGAAATGATAAAGAAATTATCTAGGATTTGAAGACCCATTTTTTGTTCAAATTCGACATGAAGGATCTTGGTTATATAAAATATATTTTGGGCATGTAAATTAAACGAGATCAGGCAAAGAGGAAGCTCTTTTTAAACTAGAGGAAGTATGTCGAGACAATATTGCTAAGGTTCAATTTGCAAGATAGTAAATCGGTGAAGGTTCATATTCCTGTAGGTGTAAAATTATCTGATGAACAATGTCACAAGATACAAGAAGAAGAGGAGGATATGTCTCGTGTTCCATATGCAAGTGCAGTGGGTAGCCTGATGTATGAAATTGTATGTATTAGACTATACATTTCACATGCAGTGAGAGTACTGAGAAGTTTTATATCAAAAATAGGGAAGGAGCATTAATGAACAATAGTAAAGCGAGTTTTTCGATATTTGTGTGGTACTAGTGATTATGGTCTATGCTACCAAGGAAGACCAAGTTTGGACGGAGTTTTGGACATTCATGGCTTTCTTGATGCAAACTGGGTTGGATATATGGTTAAAATAAGATATAAAAGTGGGTATGGGCTTATCCTATTTAGAGGTGCAGAGAGTTGGATAAGTAAAATACAGTCTGTAGTGGCTCTTTCAACTACAGATGTGGAATACATGGAAACCACTCAGGCAAGCAAGGAAGCAGTTTTGTTGTAGAGATTGCGTTCAAGTATGGGATTGGTGCAGTGGGCTATAAGGATAGACCGTGATAGCCAAAGTGAAATTTTATTTGCTAATAACCCTGCTTATCATTCAAATACAAAGCAAATTGATGTTCAGTATCACTTTGTGAGAGATATGGTTGAGGATAAAATGGTGTCGCTGATAAAGGTGGACACTTTGAAGAATGTTGGAGATGCATTGACGGAGTTTGTGAGCACTGAGAAGTTCTCTTGGGGGAGATAAAAAATGGTATTTGTATGTATAGACCAATTACTAAGCTCTCTTGTGGCCCCCTATGGAAAGAAAACAACAAGTAGGATAATGTTGGGGGGTGGTAGCCCCCCTGCATGGGGTTTAGGGAAATGCCCCAAGATTTTTTTTTTGGACTCTATATTAGGTGGCCTGACATGCCTATGGTTTTGTGCATAGGTTTGCACATGGTTTTTGGAATTATGGTTTTATTCTCATGGTATTTTGTAGATCCAGTAAATGGAAATACAATTATGTTCTAATCTAGGGTTAATGGATTGGGGTTTATGAATTCTTTTGCATATATTGTGTTGTAACATTGATAGGAATATAATTAAAAATCAAGCTAGTAGTCCCGATTTTGGGATAGAGGGGAAAATATATGTGTAGATATTTTTTATGTTTTATGCTCTCGCTATTGTTTTATTTTTTTTATTTTTAGGAGTTCGTTTGCAGTTAATTTTTGTACAGGGTTAAAACCTACACACCATTTATATGGTTGAAAGATAAAAATTAAATTATTACTCCTATGACCAACCTATTTGATGAATCTATTTATTGAACTAATAACTAACTTAAAAAGAAAATAAAGGAAAATATAAATTGATGAATTCATCTCATTGATACACATGATCTCATTAATATACATTCTTTTTAATTCCAATGTCATATTTGTTGTATTCTCAATGTGTCTATTTTCCCTTTCTGTTGTTATTTTTGTTTATAAAAAAATTTAATATCATGATGAGATGTCAAGGTCATCGTATGTTGGTTTAAATAAGTTCGACAACACGATATCATGTGATTACTAGTGTTTAAGTCTATAGAAATCATTTTTATACAAATGGGAAATGATGAATGCAAGTTGATCTCTGTTTATGAAAAAATATTATGATTTCTACTTGAAAATGTAGCTTATTCCCTATTCTTTCCATTAGGGTTTTGATTTTTTAGGATTTCATCATTCCTAAAAGAAGCTTGAGGATATTGGGTCTAATATACTATATTCCAAACATTTTTTTTTAGGGATTTGGTGCCTGGGGATGTAACATACATGGGATAAAATTTCATGTAATAAAAGTTAACAAAGGAAAAAATAAGACCACGGTTAAGGGAAACTTATTCCAAGATGAATTTTGGTCAAGATATCCTAGCGGGAATAACTTGATGTGTTTATAGCAAAGGGGAAATTGGTAAAGGCAATGGCTAAGGCTTTGAAAAGGAAAATCATATTTTTGGCACATTTATTTATGAAAATAAAGGAAATTAGGAGAAAAGGAAGATGAAAGGTCACATGTTGCATGTGAGGAGGAAAATGAAGGAAAATAATGGAAAATCGAAGAAACTAGAGGCTTCATCAATAAATATACCTTAGAGCATCACTTTGTACCATTTTGTTAGTTAATTTTCAGAATTACTCTCAAAGAGGGGAAGAGCGCCAAGAGGATAAAGAGATCAAGGTAGAAAAATAAGGAAAAGCAAGCAAGGGAAGGACACCGAAAGGAAAGGAAATCAAAGACCAAACATGGAAAGTTTGGAACAAGCAAACTTCAGCAGGAATTCTTGTAGGTAACATATTGCATGTATGATTTCCTAGCCAAGTTTCACATGCAAGGTATGTGCATGTTGGTATTTGACTGTTTTTTTGTTAGTGGCATGGTTTTGCTGGGTTTTGACAGTTGCTTTCAACATTTCCTTTCCATTTCCTGATAGCCATGGTGTGAGGGGATTGTTTTCGATTTTAGATTTTGAATTTCTGGAAGGTTTTTAAATCTAGAGTGAAGTTAGTGTGAAGAAAATTTCCAAAGGCCTAAGAATTCCTTTACTAGTAATGACATGATACATTGTAAAGCCTGAGGGTGGAGATAGGAAAATTCCTCAAAGATGATGAAGGAATCCAAAGGTATTCCAAGCACCGTTTGGTTTTGTGATCTCAGGGCCAGTTTAGGTGAGATCATAGTATGGTGAGGGTTGAGGTGGTTTAACATTTGTATTCCCTTGTTTTTTTTGTATTGATTTATCCTATGAGATACCACATTCATGCTTGGAATATGGCATGGGATGACTAGCTTAAAGAAATATTTGGTTCAACCATGTCTACGGTCATGTGGTACGTGGAAGTCCTAAACCTGGTTGGCCCTTGCCTATTTTTAATCAAAGCTAAGTTCTCTTGATTTTGATTGGTAAATTTAATTTTTATTCTGTGGATTTAATGGCTATTATCTTATGATTATTTATATGCTTATACGTTGGTTATAAGCATGGATATATGACTCATTTTATTCATGTCTCTTTTCATGTTTTTACTTGTAACTAAAATAATAATGGGTGAAAGACCTAGTTGATGTTGATACAACTAATGGGAGAGGTTGGTGATTTTATTGTTGGGTATCATATAATTTTTTAGTCCCTTATTCTCATACTTTCATTCATGACCTATAGGTTTCCTATCTACCAAGAGTTTGAAAAAATATCAATCCCAATTTGGGATGGTCAAGTTTAGTCCTGGTTTCAGTTTTGGTTTATAATAATTATAGTAATGTGTTTTATGAGTTCTGAAATTTATATGGATTTATAGGGAGAGGTTTATCCCCAACCCTGAAAATAGCCTTAAATTATGTAGTCGTTGGCACAAAAATAAGCAGAAAAGTCAATAATTGCATGGATGCATGCCTATGGGAGAAACTATGGGTTTCCAGTCACATGGAGGGCTTGGCAAGGGAGCGACTAGGGCTCTAGCACATGGAAACATTAAGTTGGATTACGATCGAGAGACTTGGAGATGTTGTTCTACTTCTGGAGAGCCTTAAGGCACCTGAGGGAAGTCATTAAGGTTATTTTTTCCGAATCCATTTCCTTAAGGTCACCTAGGAGGTTGATCCTTTCCATAACAACCCCTCATTTCATGTTTAACTAGGGTAAGCCGATGAAAGTGGTTAGTTTTGAGGGGAGAGGTTCATTATATGTGGTATTAGAATGGTTTGTGCTCTCTTTGGGACAATTCTAATGTTTTCAAGGTCATGGTTGTCATGCATGGGGTCAGGGTATACTGTTGGTATGGTCATGCATGATGGTGTATATTGATATGTGGTTATATCGATATGTTTATGATTATACATGCACATTCTAATGTGGACTGATATTGCAGATGAGATAAGCATCCCTTAATTTTTAATGAGGTATGGATTTGATTTTGGTATCTATTTGGTTTATCTCACATGATATACTTGCAGGAAGAAGAGAATCAAGGATGACGAGAAAAAATAGTAGACTATAGTTCTCGTGAATCTCCCTACAAATCTGTTGGGTTGCAATGAGATGAGAATTCTCCTGCTGTAGCAGGTACATTGAGGAGCTTAAGGGAAGCAATCAAAATTTGTAAGGATTATAATGACAGGTTGGTTGAGGTTTGGGAAATACTCTCAAGGTCTCAAGAAAAGAAAATAGAGGTAAATGAAATGATTAGTCAAAGCTTTTCAGAGTTGCAGAAACCGAGACAAATGAGGATGACTTAAGAGGAGGAGGAAAAGACTAATGGATCCTATGGTAGCAATTATCGGTCTAGATACATGTTGGATAGAGGAGACATAGTTATAAGTGGAAGATCATTGGAAACACTTGATAGGAGGAATGGTATGTATGGGCATGATTATAGTTTCTCTTCTAGGATACATCATCATAGTCATCATCATTAGGATCCTAGGAGGGGTGACTATTTTCCAGATGAGTTCAAGAAAGTCGAGCCTACTACATTCAATGGAGAGATGAAGAAGTCAAAATATTCAGAGGCATAGTTTCTTGGGATGAAGAAATTCTTCATATTACATAGCTATATAGATAACATGAAAGCCAAGATAGCCACTTTCAGTCTTAAAGGGAAATCAAATATGTCATGGGAGGATGTGAATAACTTTAAAGGTATTCAAGAGGACAAATTTACCTAGTATGGGTTTGAGAGGCTCATAAAAAAAAAAGTACCTGTCGGAGAGGTACTATGATTCCAGAGCTAAGGATTTTTATGAGTTACAGATGGGTTCCATGATAGATGATGAGTATACTAGAAGGTTCCTAGAGCTCTTGAGATATTTTCCTTAGCTCAAAGAAGAGAAGGCCAAGGTTCATAGATTCATCATTAGGCTTCCAATAGCATAAAGAGACTAGATTAAGTTTGATGAGCCTTGATCGCTGGAAGAAGCCATCCAGGAGCTGAAACATTGTTAGGAGAAGTAAAAGCGCAATGTTGAGCCTAAGTGCGACTTGGAAGTAAATGAGAAATATAAAGGAATACGACCACCAAAGTGGGGACGACCTCATGATGCAGGTGAGAAAGAATATGTGGTTCCTTAAAATAAGTTCAATACAGTTGAGAAGGGATATGGATTGCAACCTCAAGATAAACATACTAGAGGTGATGGTAGCACACCATTGCAATGTTGGATATGTGGCAAAGATCATAAAAATAAGGATTTTCCATTGTACCAGGGTGGTAGACCTCAAATATATGGTGTTCAAGAGGTGTAGACAGTTGGGGATGTTGGTCATAAAACTCCTCAGATATATGCAATTGTGGACAGCAGGAAGGAAGATGACTAGGAATCTATCATTGAGATGGACGGTAAGCTTTGTGATCAAGTTATTCCTATTTTGATTGATCCTGTGTCCAATTATAATTATGTTAATCCCGAACTGGTGGATATGTGTGGCTTGAGAAAAAAAATGCATGCAAAATATTGGTTGGTATAGTTGGCTATTAGTACTGATAAGAGAGTTCACCATTGGGTAAGATATTGTGCATTTTAATTAAATTTATTCCTACAACAACACATTTGAATGTACTGCCATTGGGGTCATATAACATACTTTTTGGTATGAAATGGTTATACCTTCACAAGACCAAAGTGGATTGTTATGATAAGGCCATTGAGTGACTGGATGATAATGGAGAAAATAGAATTCTATAGGGAAAGAGGAAGCCTACATCAGTGAGTATGGTAATTGCTTTGTAGGCTAAGTGTAGTCGTAGAAAAGGTTGTGTGATGTTTGCAGTGCATATTTCCAGTGACAAGGGTAAGGATATTGGCGGTGCAAAAATATTCTATAAGTATCATGTATTGCAGCAGTTTCAAGACGTGTTCCTAGAAGAGATTCGAGAGTTACCTCCTAACACGGAAGTGGAATTTTATATTTATTTGGTACCAGGGAAGAAACAACATCAATGGCACCTTACAGGATCATCATGCCAGAGTTAGTAGAGTTGAAGTTGTAGCTAAGGAAATGCTTGACAAGGGATAAATTAGGCCAAGTGTATCACCTTGGGGTGCACAAGTGTTGCTCTTAAAGAAGAAGGATGGTACCCTCAGGTTGTGCATTGATTACAGGAAGCTGGACAAGGTGATGATCAAGAACAAGTACCCATTGCTGAAGATTAATGATTTGTTTGATCAATTGAAGGAAGCAAAAATGTTCTCAAAGATTGATTTGAGATTAGGATATAATTAGGTACGCATAAAAGAAGAGGACATATACAAGGCTTCCTTCATGACTAAGTATGGGAATTATGAGTTTGTTTTAGTTCCATTTGATTTTACTAATGCCCTATTTACATTTATGTGTTTGATGAATAATGTATTACATTCTTATCTGGATATTTTTTTTATTGTATTAATTGATTACATCTTGGTATATTATAAGAATGAGGAAGAGCATGTTGAGTATTTAGCAACAATGTTGAGATTGCTAAGAGAGCATCATTTATATGCTAAGCCTAGCAAGTGTCATTTATTTCACAAAGATGTACACTAATTGGGACATGTTGTTTCCAAGGAAGGCATGGTAGTAGATCCAGAAAAGATAAAGGCCATCATGGAATGGGTAGCTCCTGAAAATGTGGAGGAAGTCAGATAATTTATGGGATTAGCAGGTTATTGCGAGACTTTCATCAAGAAATTCTCACGCATTACATATCCTATTACATCTTTGCAGAGAAAAGGTAAGAAGTTTGAGTGGACAAAAGTATGTGCCACTATTTTTTAGCAGCTAAAGCAGATGTTGACCAATGCTCTAGTTCTTAAGATTGTAGATCTAGATACAGAGTCTGTAGTGTGTAAAAATGTTTGTAAAATAGGACTTGGTGGAGGCATTATGGAGGAGGGACAAGTGGTATGCTATGATTCCAGGAAATTAAATCAGAACAAGAAGAACTACGTGACTCATGATCTTGTCATGCATTGAATATGTGGAAGCATTATATTCTTGGAAGGAGATTTGTACTGATGAAACATCACAATGGTCTAGTGAGTTTGGCTTTGAGATCAGATACATTAAGGGAAAGGAGAATATGGTTGTAGATGCTTTCATTAGGAAAGTACATGTGAATCATATAACATCTATGAGTTAATATGCGACAGAATTAAAAAATCGGATCTTACAGGTAGCATAGAAGGATGGAAAGTATATGGAGCTTAAGCGTAGGTCACAACAAAGTAAATGTACAAATGTAGGTTCAGGTACAGGTGCAGGTGCAGGTTCAGGTACAAGTGATCGTAATGCACACTATTGTCTCACAAAAAATGGTTTGGTAATATTTAGGGACATTATCTATGTGTCGGATGATAGTGAGCTCAATAACCTTATCTTCAGGGAGTTTCATGTGAAGCCATACTCGGGTCACCCGAGGTATCAGAATACATTCATGACGGTGAATAAGTTTTACTATTGTCTTAATTTGAGGAAGGAAGTCGTAGAGTTCGTGGCTAGATGTTTGGATTGTCAACATGCGAAGGTAGAACATAACCATCAAGGTGGTATACTATAGCCCATTCTGATTCCAAAATGGAAATGGGAGGTCATTTACTTGGATTTCATTATAGGTCTTCCAAGTAAAGTGGGGAAACATGATTCTATCATGGTTTTGGTTGACAGGTTGAGCAAGGTGGCTCAATTCATTCCGATGAGTACTACATATTCAGCTAGTGTGGTGACACAGGTCTTCATCAGGGAGATTGTGAGATTAATGGTGTTTCGAAGAATATTGTGTCAGAAAGGGATGCCAAGTTCACTTCCAAGCTTTGGAAGGAGTTGTTTGCAGGTTTGGGGACAAATTTTGCCTTCAGTACATGCCATCATCCACAGAAAGATGGAAAAATAGAGAGGGTCAACAATATCCTAGAGGAAATGTTGAGGATGTATGTGATGCACCAACATAGGATATGGGAGGAGTACCTTCCATTGGTTGAGTTTGCATTCAACAATTATTATCAAGAGTCATTGGGGATGAGTCGTTTTGAGGCACTGCATGGGCAGAGTTTTCATGCTCCCATTATCTTGAGTGATCCAATGAAAAAGGTACTTATTGGACTGAATATGTTGACAAAAAAGGAATGCCAAATGTAGGTTATAAGGAAGCATAGGACATGCAAAAGAGTTATGGAAACCAACACTAGGCGTTTAAGGAGTTTCAAGTTAGGGAGTATGTGTATTTATGCATCAAGACCAAGAAGAGATCATTGAGGTTTGGGTCATGTTCCAAGTTGGCACTATGGTATTGGAGGAATTTTGAGATCCTTGATATGATTAGACTTGTGGCCTATCAACTTGCACTGCCTCCAACAGTGAAATGCCATGATTTTTTCCATGTTTCATTAATTAAAAGGTATATAAAGGATGTTTATCATGTTATTGATTCGTATGCATTGTTGGTAGATGTTGAGGAGGTAAATCCCCTCTGCGGACAGAGGCGATCCCTACTAGCCCAGCAGGGGTCTAGCAACAAACAAACAATGCTATGGCGCAAGCTCCTAGTTACGAATGAAAGACTTGGGATAAGAGCCTACCTGGATTCCAACGCTAGATCTGAAGAAGAGATGTCCCCGTCCTTCAGCCCTGGCAGATCACAACCCGCGATCTCCGCGGATGAACACCCGCACAATGTATGTTCCAACAGGATACAAGCATAGGAACCAAAGATACGTGAATTCAAACACTGTCAGAAAGGACATTACCGCATTAACATGATGGAAAAAGGAGTGGAACCATAATCATAGTCATCTATTAAATGATAAACGAATAGAAGTTATAAACCAAGTTCTCGACGTCGCACTTTCCTTTCTCGAACGGGTCTCCGGTCGTCCACGCTGCCCGCAAAGCTCGCATGGAAAGGGAAACCTCCGTAGTCTCGTAACTCCGATCTCTCGCTTGAATGGGCCTTAAGGGAAAGAAGGGATTCTTTACGCACAAAGGCACTTGGGAATAGGGAGATGCAAAGCTTCTGCATTTCAAGACTATCACTCTTTCCAGCAGCTCTTTCAGCTCCCTTCATCAATGGATGAAGGCTATATTTATGAGGAGAGGAGGAGGTTGGGATCCCTACAATAAGGGAAGGGAGCACTATGGGTCCTTTGGGAGGTTCCCCATATGGTGGAAACAAGAGGCCAAAGGAGGAAGGTCGTGGTTATTCAGGCGAAACCACTCCCGATGACTCATCCACGAAGTTGTTGTAATCGAAACTTCGCCTCTTTTTTTAAAAAACTTTCCATAAACAGAGTGGCACGGGTACAACACTGGGACAGAGCGCCAATTGGCGCGGGCTCAGTGTTAATTTTCCCCCATTGGCGCGAGTACATAACGGGCTACCAGCGCCAATGCAAAAACATGTGTTTTTAGGGGTCTGTTCAGGAAATGATAAACAAGAGAAATGTTGTCCTCATGGAAAGGGATGCAATGAAGGTATTTTCAAGGCTTGACATTGCTCACAGGTCACATAATGGGTCCTCCATTGTGCGGGACGGGGAATGGTAAGGACGGTGACAAATTACTGTGTAACAGATGCCCCCTAAAGCATGAGGCCCGAGAGAGAGAGAGGGGTGAAATGCTTTACGAGAACATGTTCAACTAAAGGCCCGTCGTCGGAAAACCTGCGCAGAAAGATACAACTGATATCTCAAGTACATGATGTATAAGTGGTATGGACGCAGCCATCCAAAACAGAGTATGCTATAATCCGGATCTAGGGTATGGGCGTAGCCATCCAACTAAGATCAAACTAATAGACTCAGGTATGGTCACATCCATCCAATCAGTGAGTCATGTACATAATGATAATAATCCACAATCGCAGCCTGGATTACAACAGACACAATCCAGGGTCTTGCGCTCCATCTCGACCCAATAGAGTACAAGTTCAAGCATGCGAATATGTGAGCTGAAGTCGAACATGCAAGAACATCGTCGGATTACCAGCCAATGATGAAAGTTGTTAACCGACGCGAGAGAAACCACCAATAATGACAATGGTCCTCAAGGTACTACATGTACAATCTACGGCGTGCGAATAAATGAGTTGACGTCGAACACCCGCAGAATCACTCGATCGGAGGTCAATGATGTAAACCTCTCGTCGAATGTGACGAACCTGCCATTGAGGCATGCAGGCTCCAAGGTACCACAAGGAGTCTCTAGACCAACTTCCTGGATAATGAGTTGATGTCGACAGGAAGTGACCTTGATCGAAGGTGGGCCATAATGATTCCCACATCATCGACACGAGACAGAGGAACATGATGTTTTGTTGTGAATCAGAATCGTATGAGAAACAGAGGAAGGTTGATATTTGCAGAGGCCAACTTCTCTTGAACACATGAACGGCACGACAGTGGACTTGGCAGTATTTGACATCAACGGATTAGAGGTCATGGTGACGAGGCAGTGAACAGATGAGAGGTCAAAAGAGATTACCCAAACCCATGGAGGCAAAGTGAAGCAACGAGATGAGATGTCCCCAACCCGACACTGATGCAGACAAGTGCCATGTTCAAGAGCGACATACTGCCGACGACAACGACGATGGTTCCATTTTTCCCCCACCATTTCTGGCGAGTACCCCAATTATTTTTGATAACAAGCTTAAAGGGGATAGCATATGCTTGTGATATAAGTCCGCCCTTCGGGCGAATCCATCCTAGTGCATTTAACGAGTCCTAGGAAGGAGAAACTCGGAGAACGTCATTTCGACTATATCCAATGTCATCAGGGTTTAACGAGTCTGACAAAGGAAGAACTCGGCGTCTTTTCATGTTTAGAGAGTTTGAAAAGACAGCAGAAAAGAAAACTCCACAAGTCCCTTTTCGTCAATAGTTCCCCAGATCCGAAAAGGTAGAAAACAATATCCGGGAAAACCTCCTAGTCACAATAGGCTAGGGTATTCCTTTTTCGTAATCAATCCATCCCAGCCCGAAAAAGGGTTAAACTTATACTGGGTGGATGTCGATTCGTGTCCATTTTAACGAGATCGAAACGACAAGGGCCTCGGCAATCTTTTCATATTTAGAGAGTCAGAAAAGAGCTGAAAGATGACTCCTCCCGGAGGAACGAGTGGTATAAAGGGTAGCAACTGGTTCCGGTAATGGTGGAACTACTCTGAACAAATAAAGGTCGAGAGGCTGGCTAACAAGACCACTCATAGCAGCAGTTCCTCAGGAACGGGTAAAACAACCAAGTGAAGGCATATGATCGGCCAAGCAGATAATGACGATGGAGCGAGAAAACCAAGGCTCATCTGGCAAAAACAGGCTGATAAAATGGCAATCACAAAAGGTAAAGGGAAAGGTTTCATTTTTACACAAGCTTGAAATCAGGAAACTCTGCTTGAAGTTGGTTTCATTTTTACACAAGCTTGAAACAAAGATAAACTATGCTTGAAAGGAGTTTCATTTTTACACAAGCTTGAAACAGAAACAAACTATGCTTGAAAAAGTAAGCATGCCCCCAGCATGGTGACACAATTCGAGGTACATGCCCCCCAAGCTTCAATCCATATGAAAAGCAGATGGAGTGAAGGTTCAAATTACAAGATCAAAGAAAAGACTCTACTGGGATTTTACGAGATCTTATCAAAGACTCGAATTGAACGGGAACGTGTTTCATTGTTTTAACGAGGTTGACACATTAAAAGAACTATCCTCCAACACCTTGTTTCATGGTTTAGGGAGCTTGACACAAGACCAGGAACTGTGCTCCGACAAACCTTGTTTCATTTTTTAAGGAGCTTGACACAAGACAAGGAACTATGCTCCGACCAGACCTCATCATAATGAATAAGAAGTCAATGCTTCCAAGAGTTCTACTCCCAATGGAAGAAAAACATTCTGGAAGTCAGGACCCAATGCCCCCAGTACATTATGCACAACGGCATCATCACTGAGCATAGGTACGAGGTAAGTAGCCACATAGTTGACCTGCGGTGGGGCAGATACAACAGGTGGATAAAAACCAGGAGGGGGTGATGGCGGACCAGTTGCCACGTTAGGACCAAAGAACGAAAGCTGATCAATGGTCACGATCCGTCCTTCATGTGGAAAGCACATCACGCGAAAGAGGGAGGAGACAAGTGCTCCCATGGCATAGGTGTAATCGCGCCCCAGGAGCAGATTGAAATCCAAAGGGCCTGGAACGACCATCACATCCATATGGATGGTTTTACCTCCCAAAGTAACAGGTAACCTTGGAAGGATCCCCAACGGTTGACTCGTTCTTCTATTGAATGTCAACAGATTCTGCGTAACGGGCGCAAGCGGCGGCGAACCGAAAGCTTGCCAGGTAGTTGATGACAGAATACTAACAGAGGCACCTTCGTCTATAATGGTGTTGGGTACAACCAGACCAAGAGCCTGTACTGTGATCTAGAAAGGCACATAAGACGGAAGGCGAAATCCTGCAAATCGATTCCAGTCAAAGGAAGCGACCAAACTACTCGGAGGGGCTACCATCGACAAGCGAAGGTCTTCCCCTGATGTTACGGTAGAAGAAGCATCCTCCATAACCTCCATCTTGAAGGTGGGAGGGATATCCTCCGGAGCCTCCATCATGGGAGGCGGAGGAGGGGCTTCTTGAAGTACAGGGACAGGAGAATCTTTCTCCAAGTCTGAAGAATCTGAAGAGATCAGAAGGACATGGGGGGTGTGAGGTCCACTCTCGACAGAAAAGACCTGGTGCACCGTGGACGGGGCCAGTTCAACCGATCCCACGACCAATGGTTGGTCAGGGACGGATTCGTGAATTTGAATTTCTGGGGGAGTGGGATCGACCAAGGATAACTCTTGACCAATCATTGGATCAGCTGGCGGAGGGCTCGAAGAAAGCCGATTATAACCAGGTGGAAGGCGTGGTGTAGAATCGGTCGGGTTGTCCAAAACTCGCTTGGCTTCATCCATATAAGGACAAAGGTGAATGGCATGGTGCCCTTCACACAACTTACAGGGATTGGTGATCTTACCTTGCTTCTTAGGAGTCTTACCAGCAGCCGAAGACGTGCCCCCAACCTGACTCCCAGAAGCCAAAGGCAATGGCGGACTACCACTGGACCATTCTTCAAGCACCTTGGGAATGCCAGGGCAGTCTCGAAGAAGATGGTCTCCCGTACACAACATGCAAGGGAACCTGACTTTCCGTGGAGGGTTGGAAGGTTTATCGAGAGGAGATATTTCAGAAGTAGCAGCTGCAGATTTAGCCTCTCTCTTATCGGCCTTCTTCTTCTTTGTCTTCTTCTTCTTCTTCTTAGCCACCCGGTTACTCGAATCCAGACTTTCACCAAGCGAAGTAGAAGAGGAGGATGCAGAAACAGGTGAAGAAGGGGAGAGGTCCACCTTAGAATCAACATGATGTTGTTCAGGTGGAGGAACTGATTGAACAGAAGCTGAGACATTCGGGACAACAGAGGTTGAGAACAACCAAACAGGCAACCCAACAGTTAACCCAGGAAGGGACAACGTCGCCATGTAAGGAGCACCAACATTTCCAAAAGGAGAAAAATGACCAGGATTCCCTTCTGAGGGGATTCCTTGGTTGGTAAACTCTGAAAAAGTTTCCATCAAACTCAAAACCACTGCTGAGAAATGAAGCTATGCACACTCATCAACACACTGCTAACATTCTGGCAAGCACAATCAAGTGACCAACACAAGTGTTAAGAAGTTCCACTGTTTTCAGGTTTCAAGAGTCAGAAACTATGAAAAGATATTCATCTTGAGCGACAATAAGGCTGAAAGAAAGAGTTTTTCACTGCCTTTTCGCTTGAGTGAGTCAAAGACGCCAACACTAGAAAATTATACTGTTGGTAATGCTTATATCCAAGAATCTAATATTAACCTGTCAAAGTCGTTAAATTCATCAAGGACGTCTCAGACGTGCTAGTCTCCACGCTTGTTCGTGTGATCACTTTGCATAGGCTAGATCTTAGCCTGTATGTGCTGATTGGAAACCTACAGGCCCCCTTTATATACGCGACAGACGGAGCACGAAACTGCATTTAGTGCTCACTCTTCAGCCAACAAAGTGAATCATACTGCTAGGTTTAACGACGCCGGAACACGTCTCTAGCCTAGACCTTCTAAATGTGTTTCGTTAAGTTCCAATGTTGCCTTAGGTTAATTGAATAAATTTTACAGTTGATCTTCAATTAAGTTTCAATTTCCAGGCCCTATCGTATGTAGTGTCTCACAAGACTCCTAAATGCAAAGCTACATGAGAAAAGAAATCTTTCAATTCGATGAATGCTATCTAGTTAAGGGAAGAGCTTCAAACAATGATGCAACAAATAGCAAAACTGAAAACGAAACTTTTCCAAACTAGATGACTTTCACTATCCAAAAGTATTCTAAAACATCCAACGAAGCGAATTATGCAATGTAATCTATGCAAAATCCTTTTTTCGAAAACTATGCAATTGTAATCTATGCACAATTTCCTTTTTCTTTTCAAATAATAAGAATGCACTCAATGCATTTTTCGATAAAATGAGAATCTACTTAATGCATGCTTTTTACAAAAGAGAATGCACTCAAAGCGATTTTTAGTTTTCAATCACTAAACAATGTGATCTAAGTCCAATGATGAATCTCAAAAACACTTTTCGATGCAATGTGATCTAATGCATTTAAACGAAAATAAAACTATGAGACGAAAACTAAAAAAACGCAAATCTTCTTAATGAAAGATGAAAGCAAAAGGGATGCGAACAAACACTAAGAATGCAATCGTTGTTTCAAAATACTTTGTGACAAAATTCCTCAAAAGGTGACAAAACACAAAGAGGACTTCCAAAGAATGAAATCAAAACAAGGCATTCATCCCTTTTACATCAAACAATCATAGAAAGAAGACATTCCAAATAATGAGCAATGTAATCTATGCTCATACAGAGGAAAGACCCAAAGGGAAAGACACACTAGTGAAGGATTAAGGGAAAAAAAACTCAATTTTCATACACCCTGAAAGTGGCCCGACTTGTACATTGACAACTAGCGCCACTTGGCGCGACTTTTACTTGAAAACTAGCGCCAATGGCCAAGTGGCGCGGGTTGCTAACTGACAACAAGCGCCACTGCCTGAAAATGAAAAAAAAAAGAATTTCTCCCAACCAAAACCAGACTTCCCACTTCAAGCTGAATCTAAAACAAACCCAGAAGCAAAATACTGACCAAAAGAAACTTCCGAACAAGGATAACCCTACCACCTACAGGAAATGGCGCGACTGTCTGGCTGTAATCCGCGCCAGACAGGGGATGGCGCGAGTGATAAACTGGCAACCTGCGCCAACTGGCGCGACCGTCAGGGCTAAACTCGCGCCAATCAAGCCAACTATGAAAAGGCGAAAATTTGGAAAAGCAGAGGTCAGATCTGATCCTCTGGGGGCTGAACCAAAAGCCAAAACACAAAAAGAACCCAACCCAGAAGGTTCATCAAGCAAGGAAAAATGATCAAAGCGAAACAATCATAAACGAGACAAGGAAAACCGGACGTTCCCCAGCGGAGTCGCCAATTTGTTGAGGAGGTAAATCCCCTCTGCGGACAGAGGCGATCCCTACTAGCCCAGCAGGGGTCTAGCAACAAACAAACAATGCTATGACGCAAGCTCCTAGTTACGAATGAAAGACTTGGGATAAGAGCCTACCTGGATTCCAACGCTAGATCCGAGGAAGAGATGTCCCCGTCCTTCAGCCCTGGCAGATCACAATCCTTCCACGATCCCCGTGGATGAACACCTGCACACAGAAGAAACGAACAGATACAAGCATAGAAACCAGCATACGTAACTAAACGTCAGTCAGAAAGGACATTACTCGCATTAACATGATGGAAAACGAAGTGGAACCATAATCATAATCATCTATTAAATAACCAGCGAAGAAAGATTACAACCAAGTTCTGACGTCGCGGTCTCCTTCGGACGGGTCTCCAGTAGTCCACGTCTCGCAAAGCTCGCCAAGGAAAGGAAAAACCTCTCCAGAGTCTCGTGACAATGGTCTCCTTACTTGAGTCAGCCTTAAGGGAAAGAGAGGATTCTTTACAACACAAAGGCTCTTGGGAATATGGAGATTCAGAGCTTAGGCACTTCAAGACTATCAGCCTTTCAGCCCCTTCATCAATGGATGAAGGCTATATTTATAGAGGAGAGGAGGAGGTTGGGATCCCTACAATAGTGGAAGGAAGGCCTTATCCTTTGGGAGGTTCCCCATATGGTGGAAACAAGAGGCCAAAGGAGGAAGGCCGTGGTTATTCAGGCGAAACCACTCCTGATGACTCATCCACGAAGTTGTTGTAATCGAAACTTCGCCTCCTTTTTTAAAAAACTTTCCATAAATAGAGTGGCGCGGGTGAAACACTGGGACAGAGCGCCAATTGGCGCGAGCTCAGTGTTAATTTTCCCCCATTGGCGCGAGTACATAACAGGCTACTAGCGCCAATGCAAAAACATGTGTTTTTAGGGGTTTTCTCAGGAAATGATCAACAGAAGGAATGTTGTCCTCATGGAAAGGGGTGCAATGATGGTATTTTTTCAAGGCTTGACATTGCTCATGAGTCACATAATGGGTCCTCCATTGTGCGGACGGGGAATGGTAGGGACGGTGACAAATTACGTAGCAACACACTACCTACGC
>JAXQQM020070284.1:0-11209 GCA_034641835.2 Pinus albicaulis
TGGTTGTGGATTTAGGCATTGAAACAACACACCATGATATTTCAAATTTAAAAATAATGGTTTGAGTCCTAGGTAGCTCAGAATCCTATTTGTTTTCAAAATAAGGATGCACTCCCATTTGATTCTCATGATTAGGTTGTAATCATGAGGCTCTCGCTCAAGAATGGACCTTCCCAAAATCTTGTGACGTCTTGTCACAAACAAAACCATCAAACTGAAAACACATCATGCAAGAAACATAGCTCGCTGACATATCATTTTTCTCCTTCAAAGAAAAAAAAATTCACATCATGTGAATATCTCCATGTACTGTTCTGCACGCAATCTCACACTATACGCAATCTGCTTCATACTATACTATCTGCAATCTGCTTCAAAGATGACCGAACAATAGATCCACACTATTTTCAAACTCTTTAAACTTCACACTGAAATCCCATCAACATATTCGTACTGAATCTTACAAGAATCTGTAAACTGTTTTAAGATATTTCTGAGTTATTCCTTATTAAAAGAGCCATACACAAGGTATATAAATATAGATAGAATTACTTACTTTTAGGCCGACCAACACTTTTCCATGTAGGTTGATTTTTAACACATCATAATAGTTCGATTTTTCAACGTTGATGTAGAGCTGAAATAAACCATTGGTTCATGTTTTCTTTGACTAGGTCTGGGTTTCTAGCTGAATCTATATGGACATTTCTGTCTAGTTAAATACCCTTCTGTTTGCAAGATTGATTTATCTTTTAAGATTTTGCATTTGTGTGTTGTATGTATCAAAGATAGATCTATTCCCAGTTTTTATATGCACATAAATTCAACTGCACAAACAATTAAATCTAATTTAATATTATTTTTTGCTAGAAGTTAGTTTATGTTTTAAAAATGTTCAGTGTTGTATGTAGAAAAATATTCTACAAGGTGACCTTTCTTATGGCAATGAGTAATAAACAATTTCAACTTATTTTCAACATCATTTTCCTTGTCCAATGGGCCTTTGACTTTTTGCCTCATTTATTTAGAAAGTTTCATGTGCATGGATATCTTCTTCCAACATCTATAAACATTATGATGATTCAAACCACAAAAGGAACATGCAAGTTCTTTTCTATATCTTATTTGAATATTTACCATGTTTATCATAATCAAAAGCAATTTGATTAGAGGAAAATTTATACCTTGAACATTCACCGTTGTTGCCTTCTTGAGGAGGTGAATTTGACATGAGGTAGTGGCTCTCCTTTGAATACTAGAAATGAATTCAATGACTCTAGAGCTTTCAACATCCTCTTATTTTATATTCTTATTAGCTGCATGATTATTAACATCTTCTTGCAAAGTGGGTGTCAAACTTTTCCATTCATCATGAACACAAACTTCACAAGCTTGAGGTAATGAACACGAAATAAAATTCCTTCTTGGAACAACTTCATGTGCCTCCTTGGCTTTGGAGCATTTTCCATGTTTTCCATAACCAAGACCCAAATAATTAGGCCCTTCTTGAAGAAAATTTGGCTCAACTATGCCTTGTACATGCTTGCCTTTAAAACCCTTTACTTTCATAACACATTTTCATCAAAAATTTGGACCTTATTCCTCTAGTGTGTCTCTCAAAAGCACGTACACATTCATTTTCAGAGGAAATTGAAGACAGAAACCAATAGCTAATTCTTCTAACTAACCTTGACTAAAATGAGCTAAATTGTACTTTGATACCAACTCGATTTGAATATGGACAAACTAGTTTTGTCGGGCTATCTCCCTCATTAGTTAAATAAAAATATGTTTAGGATCGTCTAAAGTTAGCCAATTGGGAAGGGGTTTATGTGTCAAGCTTTAAGTGTATTTTTTGAGAAATTTATGAGTTAATTAGATTTTAAAAACTCATGTTTACACATTTATAAAATGAAAAATTTTTATTTCTAAGAAAATCTTTTCCCTCAATCCAAATTCTGATCATTGGACATGTAAGAGGAAGAAAGAGGGAATTCACCTTTCAAATTGTAGACCTTGTCTAAACCAAAATAAACTAGAGGTTTGGTTTTCAAATACATTCACTTATTTGGAAAAGTTCTAGATACCAAAAGTCCATATGCCAATCTACCTCCCAAGAAATACATTTAATACACCATTGGTTAGTTTTTTGTCTTGATCAAGTCCAACAACAAAGCAACATTCAGTGACAACACCAAAATCTACAACTTCAACATCTTCTAAACCATCTTCAAAGTCAATATGTTGCATCAAATTCCTCAGCAAGGTCATCAATGGAGTAATAAAAACTACTATATATCAAACTTCAATGCCAAAAATAAGTCAAAAGAATTCAATTTCTCCTCCAAAACCTTCTTCTCTAAGAAAAGCTAGCATGATGTCATCAAGAAATTCAGTAATTCTACGAGGAAATTCTATCAAAGTTAAAACAAATCTTTTCCATCCATATTTAATGCCTACTTTTTCAGGTGGAACACCTCCAAATTTAAGGACCACAATTCCATAAAATATGTAACTTTACCTAATAGGTGTAGACCTAGAACCCCCAACTTTGCGTGACATGCACAATTGAAGATCTTATATGGTAAGCAGTGTGAGAAGAGAGTCACGGTCACTGAGTTGACCAAGAGAAATAGTTTGATATGACAACCTTACTTGTGATAGGTCTAGCTAACAGACTACCAAATTACATGGTAATGGCATTCAAAATGTGAAAATTCCCATTTCACTTGCAAATAATATGGTAGAGAAAGGTATCTAGATGAAAGGAGATATCCATCTATGGTAAAGAAATCAAATAGTTCTATCAATTCCACCTTGCAACTCTAAGAGACATTGAATTAAATTTCATCTCAAGACAGGGCTTTGAGAGGACACTCTCAAAGCCAACCTTCGTTATGGTTTTGAAACACATGGTAAGTATCAAGACTTAGCAACCTTATTTGCATAATTTTTTCTAGCATGGACCTTAATGTCATAGTCTTCTTTTGCCTAAAATGAATGCAAATTTCCTTGCAATTTGGCTTGCGACATTCATAATTCATGCTCATGGAACATGATTGTGTTGCAATTGTGATAACATCTGTTGTATGCAGAAGCTAATAAAAAATGATCGAAAATGACATTTTTGCTCTGTTTTTTTGAATATTTAAGGAAAATTACACCAAGTAGCTACCAACCTCATATGACCATCATGTCAAACTCATCTCAGGATATTGTCCAAGTAAGAGCCACTTAAGCAAGCAATCTAGTATACATGACTCCAATTTCAATTAGCAGCAATGAAAATTCTAAGTATGGTGCAAACATTTCTCTAGATCCTCAATGGGGCATGTTTGATGACAATAATTTGGGGAGTGAGAGAGGGAAATGGTAGGAGAAAAAATTCAAGGAATCCATGGGAAATTGAAAAATATATAACTAATAAGGTGGAAGACATTTGTAACCTAAGAGAGAAACCTGTTAGGAAATGGGTGAAGTTGGTATTACACACCCAATTGGATAACCTCGAGGAGAAAAAATTTCTCCCACTTTATTTGTTGGCATAACCTAGTAAGTGTTATTCATTAGCATGTATTTTGTAAAGGCCTTGACCTAGTTCCCATTCAACTCCATCCACCAGGTTGTAGAGGATTCCAAGCCTAATTTCATGAAAAGTAAGTTGGGGATGATCACATTGACCTGCTTTATGACGTGTCTATGAATATTAACTACCTTGAACTATTTTTTTGCGTAGGGAAAGAGACACATTCCCATGTCTGAGCATGAAAACGTTCTTTCATATTTTTAATGCCTCTAGTGTTTACTTCTACAAGTTCTATAGGCAGAGTCTGTAAAGGGCTAGGTAGCCTTTGGATCTCATCTTTTATGAAAGGTGACATATCTAGTAAATGCCCCTACAGTCAATCTCTGAAATGGATGTAAATAGAAGTTCTTCATTTTAATATCCGTAAAACACAACAACTTTAAGGTAAACTATGTACATGTGTCATTTCTCCCGCAAACTAAAGTGTATAAGTGGTAAATTTTATACCAAGTTTTCTCTCACCATGTAAAGTGCAATTTGGTGAACTTCATTTTTATAATTTCTTTTTTGATTAAATTTAGTTTCACACATGATCAATTATTGCTTTGAAAGTTGTGTTCTATATAATTTGTGTACACTAAATTACAAATTGATTTTTTGAAATATATTTTGTGTAAATGTCGACCAATAGATATATATCATGGAGGATGAATGACAAAGATCAGCTGAATCCCATATGGAGGTTCAGGGATCAGGGGATGTTCACGATATTTAAATATAGTCTTAAATCTCCACACATGTGTGTACATATGGAATTGATTTTTTATTAACTTTGTGAGTTAAATTAGTTGTTAATAAGTTTCATATTTTAATTTTTAGGAGGCAAGAGGAGAAGGGTTTCTACTCCATCCATGGAGCGTGGCTAAGGTTCAACTGGTCGAGGTATGAGAGGTAGCAGGTTGCAGGAAGGGGGTGATATTTATTCCCCCGAAGGCCAATCAATAGCTGCTGGTTCTCAACAGGGTCACTGTGGGTCTGGTTCTCAGCAGCGTCATTCTGGGTCTGGTTCTCAGCAGGGTAATGTTGGAGAAGATGTTAACCAACAACATCAAGGTTGCCATCAATTTCAATATTTTTTCATTAAATTTGTACAACTTTTTTTGCACGTGTTTTTTCTAATATATGAAATTTTATATATATTGATGCAGAGGCCGAAAATGTTCAAGCTAGTGGTCAAAATAGACGCAGGGTAGCCCGCTACATTCAAGAAGAAGGTTGTCAACCTATCACAACTTATCCGGCCGAGATTACTGATATACCATGGGAAACCAACATGGCGGAATGCACCTTACAAAGGTGTGAAAGCCTTCATGCAAAATTGCAAAGAGATCTCGTGGCTTTGTCTCTACCTGCTGAGAGTCGACAAAGCCTTGAAATAGTTACACATTCATTAGGTGAAATGGTGAAATTGTACAGAATTCTTGGGCCAACGAATGATTCATTTGTAGAAATGATGAGAAAGAGAAAAGAAAAAGTGACGGGTCCCGATAAATGGGAGGACATTAAACAAAAATTTACAAGAGATGTGGCCAAGTCAATGTTTAATTATAAGGAAGGGCTAAAAAGAAATATGTTGAAGGTGCAGTATTTCAAGAACCCAAAAATAGCTCGTTATTTGTATGATCGGCATCTTGCGGCCTTTGGAAGGCTTCCATGGAACGATGCGGTTCCTGTTTATTTTGCACAGATGTTTTATGCAGTTTTTTTTTTTGGGTATGAAACCCAACTACAATGACCTTCCTTCATAATTTTTTGGCCCGGGGAAAGGTCGATTATATAACCGTAAGGGCGCTAAGCGAGATGTGGAGTTGCCTCGCCTTGAGCCGCCATTGGTGAGTCGACCCTTTCGAGTCGAAAATCTGTGATCAGAGATGGATGCGACTTCTCAAATAAGTCAAGAAGCAAAGGATGTTATGATTGACAATGTTCATAATGGATTGAGTGGAGTCAATATTTGTTTAAATCGACAAAGAGCACGTGAAAATGCGCGTGCCAATTTTGTTTATCGTACAGATGAGGAGATTTACAACATGAATGTTGAAGATCTCCGAACATATGCAATAAATTGTCGCAATGGTCTGCAAGACCTAATTTTTCATGAGGAAGAGGGCACTGAAACGGTATGTGTTAGTGACCTTAGGGTTTGAAATTATTTTTACATATACATGTGTACAATTTGTAATAAATACATGTATATGTATATGTATACATTTATTTGTATGTGTACATTAATCTAACAAAAATGTATGATTATATGTTAAAACACCATTTGCAGTTCTCAGGCATGATGCGTGATGAAAATGTTAATATTACGTTCGGGACCTCCGGTTCAACGATGCAGATGGGTCTAACCATCATGATATGTTGGCACATGTTAGTGTTTTTTAAGTGACTCTAAAATAAATAATTGTTGCCACACATGTACATGTATGTATATATATAATTTGATAAAATGTTTTAACAGGTACCGATTCCGTCTGATGTTTTTGGGATGGTGGTACCTTCTTCTTCCTTAGGAGATGTACCTTCTACTTCATTGGGAGATGAGCCACAAGTATGGACAATTTTTCACAAGTTTAAAATTTATGTTTAAAAGTTATATATATATATATATATATATATATTCTACCTCAAAAAGTTCCATTAAAAATTGAGATATATATATATATATATATATATATATATATATATATTGAGTTATTTAAAAAATTTTGAATTTAGGTTCCTATAGAATATTTCTTTAATCCGGGGACTCTAGCGATGGAGATAGGAACATCCACAACATTTGAACAAGTTGTCTTTAGTTCATTTTTTTAATATTATTGAAAATAAGTTTATATATGTACACGTGCATTTTCGTTTGAAAGTTTTTAATTTATATAAATTATTTATATATATATATATATATTTAACTGTACATGTATATTGTACAATTTACCACTACAGAGGTTCCTATGGGAGAACCTGTTCATCAAATGGAGAGGGAACCTTATGAGGTATTGCATGATTTTTTTGTTATATTTTGTTTTTTACATGAAGTTATAGATATATATATTCTCATTCATTTTTAAAAATTCAAATTTTAATGTTCAAGTACATGTGCATTGTGTATGTAGGTTTCCTATTCACAGGTTAGGGCACGGACTGAGACCCTAGTAGGGAAGATGCTAGATCCTCGATTTGATGGACATGATTTACAGTAGATTTGATTTCAAAATTTAGATGGTTTTAAAATTTGTTAAACTTGATACAGTTTCATACTTGTGAGATTTACAATTTTTGGACATATTTTATTACATTGTTATTATATAATTTGTTTTATTTAATTTTTGGATGGTTTTAGTACTTTTGGCATGTGAATGTGAAGTAATGTTGTCATCTAAACTACATTTGGCATGTGATATTTAATGCTAAATTTTTTTGTTGGATAGTTGAATTATAATTGGCATGGCATGTGAAGTTTTTAAAACTCAAGTTTTGGATGGTTTTAATCTACATTTTGCATGTGATATTTAATGAAATTTAAATGTTTAATGTTTTAATGTTGCACAATATATAATCAAAATGGTTTTAAAACTTAAATTTTTGGATGGTTTCAATCTACAACTTAAATTTTTGGATGGTTTCAACCTACATTTGCACATGTGGTAAATTGAAATGTTACTTGTAACAAGACAATTCCCATTTATTTCATTGTATATGTTGATTTCTGATTTGATATAATTGCATGTATGATGGTACATTACTTCTAAATTCATTGGATTAATAGTGTTCATTGATTTCAGTGTAAGCGCAAAAAATTATTGACAATGTAGAATGATTTTTGTGTTATAATAATTAAACCTAATAATATTGGAGAGCAAGAGAGACAAGGTATGGTGTTTACTACAAGAGTTCGAGCTAAATATTTAAATGGTTTATGATTTATGATTTTTACTTTCTTTTTAATATAATCGATACGGAAAGATGACAAAACTAATACGGGTGACAATAAGAATAGAAGAAGAAAATAGTTTAAGATTGATCACAATAAATGCTATTTGTAATTGATTACATTCTAATTATTCACATTCTATCATTCAATATTATTACATTGTCACTTTGCATTCAAAAATTTTTTTTGATCATTTTCCATTATTAAAGTTATTCTACAATATTTATCATCTCAACAAATTGAGGTAACTAAGAAAATTTAAAATTAAAATGACTTGATAAATCTCAAACATATTTAGCATATTTAAAATAGTTATATTAATATTAGATGTATTTACATATTATTGATACAATTAATCATATGTTCCTCATATTATCAATAGTTTTTCCTTGGTTGCACACGACTGAAACCAACCTAGATCCATCTTAACTACGGATCTATCAAGCGCCGAGAGGGATCAAATCTCTCGAGGTGAAAACCTTTCCTCAAGTTTCGCACTCAAAAAAGAGGTTTGCACCTCTAGATATTTGATCCCTCTCGGCACTTGATAGATCCATAGTTATGATGGATATAGGAAAATAACTTTCTAAAAATAAGTAAGGCAAAATTAGCATAGGGAACAATTAGGAGTAGATTTAGGTCATAGGGAACAATTAGGAGTAAATTTAGGAACATGTGATAGCTGGGTGAGATAAAATCATATTTTAATAAAATAATGGGAATTTGTAGGAGAGAAAAATAGTGGAT
The DNA here is from genome assembly GCA_034641835.2 of Pinus albicaulis. Lineage (NCBI taxonomy): Eukaryota > Viridiplantae > Streptophyta > Pinopsida > Pinales > Pinaceae > Pinus > Pinus albicaulis. The sequence goes on from JAXQQM020070284.1 coordinate 8,268, forward strand.
ATGACATGTATTTTGGTGAATAATCAAATTTATGGAATTAAAAAATTAATTATTTTTGTATGTGAAAACAAGATTCACACCTAATCCTCACCTAAAAGACTAAATTAAACACATTATTATTAAGGGGACGAGGAGCTTTCTAGGTTTTGAGCTCCCCATTGTTAGATGAGTGTCGCAATGGCATTCCATTTATTTTTGTGAGAACTTATGATATTGTGATATTCTAATTACGAAATAGTGATCTTGAGTACATGCTGGATAATGTAGTAGATAGGAAATTTTTGATAAGGGGAGATTAGGGATGTGACCAAATTCCTATTAGTGAAATTTTTTTTCTTCACCTTCCTATAACTCCATTGTAGCTTTGGGGGCCAAAGGTAAGAAGAGTACCTTGGAATTTCTTGGGTGAAAAACCAAGTAGGTCACCAACTTTGGTCTAGTGCATTGTAATTCATTAAAGAATTGGTCATTGGAGCTGCTTCAAGCTAGGAGTGAGCATCGTCACCAACCTACATTGAATATTTTACACTCCCTAGGGTGAATGATACTTTAAATTGATTGACAGTCTAAGACTTTCGAATTTTTCCGAATGCCAAATGATTTTACAAAGCTAGTATTTATAATATCCTAGTAGGTCATTTGGTGACAACTTTTACCGGAAACTTGAAACAAAGAGAATCTATCCTTGGCTAGGACATCATGTAAGATGCCTACCATAAACAGTAAAATTGTACTTAAAAGTTGAGATTCGGGCAAGTGGGGACAACCACTTGTTATCTCGTCCCTTGGAGGCTAGGCCATATGGGGACCGAATCTGACCTTACAAAATAAAGTGAAATAATTTGTACCATACGGTCGGAAAACATATACAAGAAAAATTAATTTCATTCTAGAATATATATATATATATATATATATATATATATATATATATATATCCAATACATATAACATTTTTCATCAATGCACATGTATAGAAAAACTACTTTCAGTTGATACTAGAGCACGTGCTTGTACCCAAACAATTTGTAACATGTGCAAACCAAAAATAACATAAGCAACTCAATTTTTAGTTGAGTACTGGAAGTTCTAAAACATATTTAATCCAAAGATAATAAATTGTTGGACACTTCACTCAAAAAAATTCTAATGGAATTCCATCTTCAATAATTCGTTCATGATCGAATTTTGACATTTTCCATTTGTTCATTTTCGATTCTTTCTTTGATTGAACTTCTATCAACTTTATGCGTGCTCCACACACCAAGTGACTATATTGACAACTTATGGAATCAGTTTCATAGTCTTCAAAGTAAACAAAGTCTCCACTTTGATGAGTTTGTCTGAAAAAATAACCTTTCAGTATAATAGACCCTCTGTCATACTGAAATCCGTGATCATTATAGTCTTGTAATAATTTCATTTTTCGTTCAGTGCAATGCATCAAATAATACTTCACATTTTCATCGTTTTCAATAGGTGCAATTACAACAAAAACATCTCCTGCACAATAAAATAAATTTAACATTTAATTATGCATATTTAAATTTATTTCTAGATCTTTAAATCATTAGAAATTAATTCAAATGTTACCTTCCCTAACAAGATCAGAAACTCGATCACCATCGGATGATATTGTAGTTTCCTTTGATTGCATTTCTTCAAACATTACAACAGACATTTTTCCCTTTGTATTTAGCTCTGTATGTTTCCAATCGCTCACATACATTTTTTTTTCACAAACGTCATTGGATTTTGTGTTGTCTATGCAAACATCACGAAAACAGGAATATTTTCTTTTATCCAATGCAAACACATTTCTAGACAACTTTGTTTGAATTGAATGCAAATTTCGAGTCCCTTTTATTGTTTCAACGCCATTTCCAATTGATCTATCTACGTCTTCGATTCCAATATGCCAGAAAAACCTTTATATGTAAAATTAGAAAAATAATTTGTAAATATGATATCAAAATACAATTAAAAATAATCATTGCATGATAAATGTATAATGTTTAAAATTAGATTTCCAATATAAATTAAATTGAATGTACTATAATACACCCTCTGTCATACTGAAATCCGTGATCATTATATTCTTGTAGTAATTTCATTTTTTGTTTAGTGAAACACATCAAATAATACTTCGCATTTTCATTGTTGTCAATAGGTGCAATTACAGCAAAAAAATCTCCTGCACAATAAAATAAATTTAACATTTAATTATGCATATTTAAATTTATTTCTAGATCTTTAAATCATTAGAAAGTAATTCAAATGTTACCTTCTCTAACAAGATCAGAAAATCGATCACCGTCGGATGATATTGTAGTTTCCTCTGATTGCATTTCTTCAAACATTGCGACAGACATTTTTCCATTTGTATTTAGCTCTGTATGTTTCCAATCGTTCACATACATTTTGTTTTCACAAACGTCATTGGATTTTATGTTGTCTATGAAAACATCACAAAAACAAGAATATTTTCTTTTATCCAATGCAAACACATTTCTGGACAACTTTGTTTGAATTGAATGCAATTTTCGAGTCCCTTTTATTGTTTCAACATCATTTCTAATTGATCTATCTACGTCTTCGATTCCAATATGCCAGAAAAACCTTTGCATGGAAAATTAGAAAAATAATTTGTAAATATGATATCAAAATAAAATTAAAAATAATCATTGCATGATAAATGTACAATGTTTAAAATTATATTTTCAATATAAATTAAATTGAATGTACCTTCACACTTCTCTTGATCGGTTTTTCTCATGGCCTAGAGCAGCGATGCACCATTGAACAACTTCTTCAGCGTTCACAAGTCGGCGTGCAGAGTGGTTCATTTGATATCTTTGAAGTACTCGTTTTATGCATGCTCCTCCACTGTCATGTTCTCTTCTTCCTTGGCCAGACTCTATTCCAACAATGTTTAATTCAGG
>JAXQQM020072483.1:0-88658 GCA_034641835.2 Pinus albicaulis
TTGTTAGGTCCCTATATTACTAGTATAGTCCCTTATTGTTGTTAGTGTAACCCACTTATTGTTATTATTAGAGTCTTGAGACTATACTTATATATATACTTGCCATACTGAAGAAATTTTATTATTGTTAGGTTTGGCGAGATTACATTGTGGCCCACTAGGATTTATATTATAACTATAGGACCTCACATATATAGAGTTTCATTAAGCTTTGTAAATCGCATCATCCAAAGAATTGCGTATCCATTTTCATTAATGTAATGTATTGGAGGTTGCGCCCTCGAAGTGGCTTATTTCTAAGGCGTTGATATCTCTTTTCTTCTATTTTTGGAGCTGGTTACACAACATTTGGTATCAGAGCTTTGGATTCTAGGGTTTCGCTGCTCCAAACAGGTCATCGTGGAATTTTCGCTATAACTTTGTTTCTACGAAGTTTCAGAAGCTGAAATTTTTAGTGTGCAAAGCTGAAATCCCGAGGAAGATTTTCTAAAAATTTCAGAGCTTGGTTCACAATATTTTTGGAGATATCATCTGTGGAAGTTAGGTATTTTTTCAAGCTCCTAAACAGGTCATCGTGGAATTTTCGTTATAAATTTTTTTCTACGAAGGTTCAGAATCCGAAATTCGTATGGTGCGAAGCTGAAATCCTGAGGAAATTCGTCAAAATATTTCAGAGCTTGGTTCGCAATATTTTTGGAGATATGATCTGTGGAAGGTAGTGCTTTTTCAGGCTCCTGAATTTCATCTCAAAGAGGTGATCGTGGGAAAAGTTCAATAACTCTCTCTCTGGGCAGTGGATTTGAGTGCCGTAAAAAGTGGTCGCAAGTATATAGACTATAGTTTCTTGGCTATCAATTTCAGAGACAAAGGACAAAATAGTGACACGTGGAAAGTCCTACAAGTTTGCTCTATTGAACCAGTCCAGAATTAGGTCATTGTGGGAGATTGGACACAACTTTGTCTTGGGGAATCCAAATTTGATCAGACCTTTATGGCATTTGAAGAAACTGAGGAGGGCTACTACACAAATTTCAGAATGTGAATATTTCCAATTAAAGAGATACATTATATTTCAATGTCCAGAGCTCTCCTAAAAGCAGTAGTGTATTTTTCTTTAGGGCCAGTCGTTTGAGAAGAATCAATTTGAATTGATTCTAAGGGCATATTATAGAATATATAGCAGTATTGGGTTCTAAAAGATGCCTCGTAAAAATAATTCAACACCCATTAAGCCTTCAGAAGGCTCTACTATGACTCATGAAGATGAAGAATTACAACATGATCTATCAAAATTACAAGAGCAAGTGCAACAAATTTCACTCTCGCAAAGAGCAACAAAAAATGAAATGGAAGTTTTGAAGAAAAGCGTGGAAGTGAAGATGGACGGTTTGAAGAAAGGCATGGAAGCTAAGATGGATGGCGTGGAAGTGAAGATGGACGGTTTGAAGAAAGGCGTGGAAGCTAAGATGGATGGCATGGAAGCTAAGATGGATGGCATGGAAGGCTGGCATGGAAAGCAGATGGATAATCTCAAGAATAAAACATGAAGGTTTGGAAAAATTGATACAAGAAATGTTTCCTAATGGTGAAAAGATAGTAGAGGAAACTCATGATGAGAACAAAATAAATGTTAATCGTGATTTCATAAACTCTACTGTTGGAGGGAAGAACCACCAAATTCCAAAAATGGATATGAGGAAGTTTGATGGAAAGGATCCTGTAACATGGATACTACAGATGGAGCAATATTTTGATCTCCATAATGTACAAAACACACAAAAGGTACGCATTGCAACTTTACATTTAGAACAAAATACATTTGTATGGTATCAATGGCTTTGCTCCCATAAAAAAATTGTCACTTGGTCAATTTTTATGGAGGAAATGATAGCACATTATGAGGATACAAAAAGCAACACCTATTTGTGAATTCGTCAAATCTCAAACACAAAGGGTTTGGCGTGGAAGAGCATAGATTTGTAAAAAATGTGCTTTCATTAAATATATATTATTAATGATGAAAGATGAGAGGATTACAATGAGGGATCGCTTGGGCTTTAAATATAGCCTCAAGGTGTCCCTTGGCGAAGAGGCATGATCTTTGATCATGCCCTTTCAGTTAATAAAACCTAATATAACTATATCTAACTAATAATTAATAAAATATTCATAACATTGCCCCTCTCTTAAAGATGCTTTGTCCTCGAAGCATACGTAATGATGGACAATGTTGGCGAATGTCTGGTTTTCTCAAGCGATGAGCTCTTGCTTCCCACATTTTAAAAAGATCGTGAAGCATCTTCTCGAGCTCCATCTGTTGGTGATGTGGATAGTGAAAAGATCTGATATCGACAGAGTTGGATACTGTCTTGACTTCTATTGGATGTTTGATTTTCCTATCGGAAGGCACTTTTATGGGTAGATCTTGGAATACTTTTTCATGTTTCCCAACTATTCCTTGTTCTTCTAGTGATTTTTTTTTATTCCTTTTTAGATTTAGAGGTAAGTTACCAACAATTATCGTTTGATGCAACTTCTTCTCATCATCAAACGCTTCCTTCTTAACAACCATATGTGCTTCATCACCGAAGGCCTCAACAGCTTCTGTCGTTATATCAGTGGCTTCGGGTGTGTTTGTCGCTTCACATGTTTCGTTAAATTCTGGGGATGGAACATTTTGTTGTTTATAAACATCTGTATCTTCATGGTGATGTGGGGAATCAGTTTTTTCCTGATGCTCTTCTGAGTTCCCTGAATCTGCGGAATTGTTTTGTTGATTTTGTTCCATGTTAGGAACTATTGGTTTCTGCATTAGATCTAACTTGTCCATGATGGCATTAAATTTCTGCAATATTTTGTTCTCATTGTCCTTAGCCTCCATTTGTTTTAGCCATATTTGCCTTTTTATCTGATCAACCGTCATCATTGATAAAGACGTACTGAACATGTATGAGGTGGAAAATATTTTTCTGCCGGTTTTTCTTTTCCCTTTTTTTTTTTTTTTTTAAAATTGATTAATTAATTAATCTTTAATTAATTAATTAATTAATATATATATATATATATATATATATATATATATATATATATATATATATATTTTTTTTTTGCTTTTACGGTTTTCTTACTTTATTTTTAGATTGATTAATTAATTAATCTTTAATTAAATTATATATATATATATATATATATATATATATATATATATATATATATATATATATATATATATATATATATATATATATTAAATAATAATTATTATTATTTTTTTTAAATTATATAATTATTATATATATATATATATAATTTTTTTGATTTAAAAATTATATAATATATAAATAAATTATATAATTATTATACAACAATAATAATAATAATAATAATAATAATTATTATTATTATTTTTAAAAATTATATAACAATAAATGATATAAAATATATAATTTATAATTTATATATTAGAATCTTTTTAACTATGCTGTTAAAACCAAATCGTGTCCCCGAATGAAACGTTGTATCTCTGGCAGATGGCTTACGTGACTGTAGTTATACGTAATGTTTGCTAGCTCACGTCGTTAACCAATGGACCCACTGAACCAGACTTCAGTGAAGGCACGGACCAGCAACGAACCACTGTTCACGATTTAAAAAAACACATTTTTTTTTTTTTTAAATAAACGCACTTTCACAGCAACCGGCAGCCGTGGAGACTAGTGATAATGACACCGTATGTAAAAAAAAATCGATTTAAACTTGAATCTTCGGCACCCGACTGACACGATGGTTCAAAAGTTATTTTTTATTTAAGAAATTCAACACACGTTTATTGTGGGGACAACAGCCACAACAGACCAAACTTGTCTGTGGCTGTGATGGCATAGACTGCGGCGTAAGGGCCGAGGGAAAGTGGACGGAGAAGGCTACGACGGCGGGAAGGCGTGGACGGCGGGGAGTGGCGTGGACGCGGGGAATGGTTGTGAGATGAAGGCCGCGGAAAGTGGGGGCACGGGTGGGGAGAGCGTGAGGAATAGCGGGAGGATTAATGTCTGCGGGTATATATATATATATATATATATATATATATATATATATATATATATATATATATATATATATATACATATATTAAACAACTGAAACGTCCAACCTATGATCACGATGGTTCATGTTTTTTATTTTAAAAACAATTCGTTCACCATTCAAAAAAACCCGATTAGTTTCCAGACGTCGCACTTGTTCTTAACAATCCTTTGTTCACTGTATATACTAACGCCACCACTTCCCGTGAATTTGTATCTCTCCACGGCTGGCCCGATTTAATTCCGGCAAATGCCAAGAATTCGCACTCAGGGAATCAATATGGGTTGATTCAAAACTTGTGAATTCCGCAAATGGAAAGGCGGTGCGGATGTGCTCGGATGGCAGCCAGTTTACAGTGGTCAATTTCGGGTTCAGCTTTTGCTCTCACACACTATTTTAATGAATATACAGATAATCGCAGTGTTTTAAATAAAGCAGTCCTCCAGTGGCAGTCACACGACAATCTATACTTCTGGTAGCCGTCGAGAAGGTGGTTGGTCAACAATTGGAAAATTTTCTAACTGTTCGTTGTTGTGTGGCCGCAGGAATGGTGGTTGAGGTAGCTGTCGTTGTGTGGCGGCTCCAGTTCAGCGTACAGTAAGAGTGGGTTGTACGCAGATGGTGCTGGTGGGGCAGAGTACGTAGGGAATGAAGGCAGCGGGGTAGAGATATGTGAGGGTTTAACGTAGGGAATAAGCGTTGAGTGTTAAAGGGGTGGGTAGTTTTGTAAAAAAAAAATTATTTATTTTTTTACGTGAGGGAGTTGGGAATCAGGGTTGATGCGCAAAGGCAGAGTGGGAGTGAGAGAGCAGAAGGGGTTGGGTAAAATTCTGCAATTTTTGGAATTCCTTTGATTCCTTAATTCTGGTGATCACACAGATCCTGAAGAGCGATAGCTCCGATACCAATGGAGTGTAAAAACTCTGGTAAACTTGATAAATATATATTATTAATGATGAAGATGAAAGATGATTACAATGAGGGATCGCCTGGGCTTTAAATATAGCCTCAAGGTGTCCCTTGGTGAATAGGCATGATCTTTGATCATGCCCTTTCAGTTAATAAAACCTAATATAACTATATCTAACTAATAATTAATAAAATATTCATAACACAGCACATTGAGGACTTCCAAAAATTGAATATAAGGGTAACTGATATTCCAGAGGAACACAGGATTGATCTCTTCATAGGCACTTTAAAGGATAGCATTCAACATGAAGTCCGTGTGTTGGAACCTGATTCATTAGAGAAGGCATTGAGGTTGGCAAGAAAAGTTGAATGTAAAATTATGGCGACAAGGAAGCCTACCACTCAATTCTATAAAGAAGGAAGTGTTGCTACGCCTAGATTTCCACAACCTACAAGGTTGACACCACAACAATTGGAAGAAAAAGAGAAAAAGGGCTTTGCTACAGTTGTGATAGAAAATACACTAAAGGTCATAAGTGTGCTGAGAAGAAATTATTTTACATAGATTGTGAAGAGGAAGAAGAAAATGAACAAGAAGAGGATATACACCGGGAACCAACCCTAGAAGAGGAAGAAATGAATCCGACCATATCGTGTAATGCACTGGCGGGAATTACCACTCCTCAAACTCTCAAGATACAAGGACAAATCAAGAAGAAAAAGGTAATAGTGTTGATTGATTCAGGTAGCACCCATAATTTTATTCATTGTAAGGTAGCCAGGGAATTAAATTGTTTCCTATACCCAGCACCAGAATGTCAAGTGATGGTTGCAAATGGAGGAACTATAAATTGCTCTGGAAAATGCCATAATATCAAGCTAACCATGGGGGAATATGTATTGAATAGTCCAATGCTTTCCATTCCTATAGGAGGTGCTGATGTTGTACTAGGAGTACAATGGTTACAATCTTTGGGGACGGTAGCTTTTAATTTTCAAGAACTTTTCTTGAAATTTTTTTCAGAAGGAAAGGAAGTCGAATTACGGGGTATTGAAGGGAAGCCAGGAAGGATAATAAGCTCTAATGTCACGACAAAGCTTCTAAAGAAAGAACAACGAGGCGTAATTGCACAATTATGCTCACTAGAAGTTCCAACATCAAAATCATCTATTTTTGCAGATCTCCAACAAGTCTTGGACAATCATTCCAAGGTGTTTGAAACTCCCAAAGGACTCCCACCTATTCGTGATCATGATCATGCTATTCATTTGATTCCAGAAAGTGTTCCTCCAAACATCAGGCCTTATAGATATCCTTACTTCCAAAAGAGCGAAATTGAACGTATGATTGCAGAAATGTTAGAGGCGGGTATAATTCAACCTAGTAAAAGTTCTTTCTCTGCTCCTGTAGTATTGGTACACAAGAAGGATGGATCATGGCGAATGTGTCCAGATTATAGGGAGCTCAATAAGATCACCATTAAAGATAAATTTCCCATTCCTGTGAATGATGAATTATTGGATGAATTACATGGAGCAATTTATTTTACCAAGTTGGATCTTCATTCAGGATATCATCAAATTAGAATGAAGACCGAAGATATTCCAAAAACAGCATTTCAAACTCATGAGGGTCATTATGAATTTTTGGTCATGCCTTTTGGCCTTACCAATGCACCTTCTACATTTCAAGGGTTGATGAATTCCATTTTCAAACCCTTCCTTAGAAAATTGTGCTAGTATTTTTTGATGATATACTAATCTACAGCAGGTCTTGGAAGGATCATGTTGAACATGTTGACAGGGTGCTCAAACTATTGCAGGAGAAACAATTATATGCAAAAACATCCAAATGTTTCTTTGGAGTACAAGAGGTGGAATATCCGGGTCATATTATATCTCACGAGGGTGTTAAAGTAGACCCTAACAAAATTAAAGCCATTAAGGAATGGAAAGTCCCCAAGACAATAAAGCAGTTGCGAGGATTTCTCGGGTTAACATGCTATTATCGCAAGTTTGTTAAGAATTATGGGAGAATAGCAGCACCTCTAACAACATTATTGAAGAAAGATGCATTTTCATGGACTCCTGAAGCAACTAATGCCTTTGAACATCTTAAAGAGGCAATGTGCCTAGCACCGGTCTTAGCTACGCCAGACTTCACAAAAACCTTTATTGTGGAATGTGATGCCTCAGAAAATGGAATTGGTGCAGTTTTAATGTAGGAAGGAAGACCCATTGCTTTTGAAAGTCGTCCAATCAAAGGAAAGTATTTACAGAAACCTATTTATGAGAAGGAAATGTTAACAATACTACATGCACTAAAGAAATGGCGAACTTACCTAATGGGAAGACACTTCAAGGTAAAAACTGATCATGATAGTCTTAAACACTTTTTGGAACAAAGACTATCTTCAGAAGAGCAGCAAAAATGGGTCACACATATGTTGGGTTATGACTTTTAAATAATCTACAAAAAAGGAAAGCTTAATGTTGTTGTAGATGCACTCTCAAGAAAGAATGAAGAGGTGGAAGCATTGCTTTGTGCCATTTCTATTATCCAACCAGATTGGATAACCGAAGCAAGAGATGAATGGAAGAAGGAAAAAGATGTATGGACACTAATTCAAAAGTTGCAGCAAGATCCTAGTACATCTGATACATTTAGTTGGGAAAATGATTCCTTATGGTACAAAGATCGCTTATATCTTTGTAAGAATTCCCAACTAAAACAAAATATTCTTCTGGAATTGCACACTTCTCCTTTAGGAGGACACTCAGGATTTTTAAAAACTTACCACAGGGTGAAGAAAGATTTTTTTTTGGGATGGCCTTAAATCTGATATTCAAAAGTTTGTGGTGGAATGTTTGGTTTGCCAGCAGAATAAAGTGGAAACAATTAAGACCCCAGGACTTCTACAACCTTTATCCATTCCAAGTCAACGTTGGGAGAAGATTTCAATGGATTTTATCACAGGTTTACCTAAGTCCGAAGGAAAGAGTGTCATCATGGTGGTAGTTGATAGACTTACCAAGTATTCACACTTTTGTGCATTATCTCATCCATTTAAAGCAAGTACAGTTGCTACTACATTTATGGACAGAATTCAAAAGCTACATGGAAGCCTAAGGGTTATTGTGAGTGACAGAGATCCCATTTTTACTGGAAATTTTTGGACGGAGTTATTTTCTTGTTTGGGTACTCAATTAGCTCATAGCTCATCTTATCATCCTCAACCTGATGGTCAAACTAAGATAGTAAATAAATGTTTGGAAGGATATCTTCGTTGTTTTGTATCTGATAAACAAACACAATGGGTCAAGTGGTTACCTCTCGCCGAATGGTGGTATAACACTTCCTTCCATACTGCAGCAAAAATGACCCCATTTATGGCACTTTATGGATATCATCCACCATCCATCACATCATCTTTAAGGGAAAATTCGAAGGTTCAAGCAGTGGAAGATCACATCGAGCATCAACAAGAAGTTCTCCAACTCTTAAAAGATAACCTGAATTTGGCACAAAATCGAATGAAACAACAGGCAGATCAACATTGCAGCGAGAGAAGTTTTGATGTAGGAGAGTGGGTATTTTTTACTAAGCAACCATATAAACAAATGTCCTCAAGAAAGCCAAGAAGGATAGTAAATTATCGCCAAAGTACTAAGTGGTCCTTACAAGGTGTTGCAAGATTGAGACTATGGCATACTCTAAATGAGCTTACTTTCGTGAGTATTAATCCAGTTTTCATGTTTTGCTTTAAAGAAGGTTATAGAGAAAGAATCTTCCATTCATGTCAGCTCTGTAACTCTTGATGAGAAGTGAAAATCATACAGGAAACCCAGCTATCTCTGGTTAAGAACTCCACAACTGCTTTAAATTATCAATTTCAGAGAAGGTTCCCATCATGGAAGAACCACCACTAAAGATTTACATGGGAGGATGATAATTTTAGACAAAAAGCACCTAGAGCTACCTCAAGCGCTGAGGACAACACTTTTGAAGGAGAGGGGCATGTTAGGTCCCTATATTACTAGTATAGTCCCTTATTGTTGTTAGTAACCCCTTATTGTTATTATCAGACTTTTGTATCCCCCATATTATTGCTCTTAAATTATTATTGTTAGGTCGGCTAGGGATTACATCAGGCCCACTTTAGATTACATTATGGTCCCATGGACTCCTATATATAGAAAGGAGGTTTTGTAAATTGTATCATCCAAGAATTGTTCATTTATGTAATGTATTGGAGGTTGCCCCCTCGAAGTCTCTTATTTATAAGGCGTTGATATCTTTTTTCTTTTATTTTTGGAGCTGGTTACACAATAGTTTTCATCGTGGCTAACCTCACTACCTTGTGTCAATTGAGAAGTTAAATCATCAAACACAGAACTTGAATAGCATGGAGTATCTTCATCACAAGTAGATGTATAAAAAATAATAGAGCACAAGGGATAGTGAGATGAAGTGGAAGTTTTGATAAACACTTTCTTTGGTTGACCAGACCTGCATTCAATTTTTTCAAATCAAAATCTTCTGAGAAAATGAAATATCAACTAGTGCACATAGGAATTAATCAATGTGATATGTCAATGAATTCATGAATATTAGAACAATGGTTTCCCAAGAGTATATATCAATAATAAAATCAACTTCATTCGATTGACTATTGAGATTAGTAGATCTAACTAGCCAAGAATAGAAGGGCATCATCTTAACATGAGGAATTTGAAAAAGAGAAGAAATATCAAAAGAATATTCAACTTTGTGCTTCTCTACCTATGTAATATGACCACCTTGTACTTGATCGAAGTTTGAACCAACAACTTGAAAATCAAGATAGCTGAAGAACTAGTTGGTGAAATGCATTGATCACATATCATGGTACAAAGAGTCAAGGCATATATATGAGAGAGGTTGACAAGGTCCCTTAAAGAAGTAATACTTTTTGGTGGAACAAGATTCCTCGGGATTGAGGTTAATAATGCTAGTATCATCTTGAGAAGTGGAAGAATTAACCTTCACCGTAGGCTCCATAAACCGTTGCAAAGTTTCCTTGATAGGATCTAGATCACGAGAAATGGATGAATTTGAAGAGATAGATCAAACATTTGATTTTCAGATTTCCCAACTTTGGCATCATCGCAAAGAGGCACCCACATCAGAAATTAAAAAGGAAGAGGACAAGGAACAAAAGGAATAATAGGTTCCTCCTCTCAAATTAGAGGTGTCTCATGATTTACAAGAGTTGGGGAAGAAGAAAGATCGTGGGGTTCAGACTAATACAGAAAAGAGATATGAACCAAATGCTCAAACTTTTTTTTAAATAAATCCTAATCAGGTCTTCTTTATGAAATTCATAAAAGGTGAAGTGATCAATAGAAAAATCCTCAAATGATTCATTAAGCTTTATTCTTAGTTGATTAATTATTTTAAGGACATCCCGGTAATGATATCATCAAATTCTAAATGAATCTCCTTGATGAGGTGTTAAAAATAATGAATCAAAGCTGGTGGTAGAGTATGACACCATCGGTTAACTCGATCTTCAAGTGTGAGGCAAAAATAATACAAGACACATCTTCACAATCAATTTCATGTTGTTCATAGAACTTTAAGAAAAAGAGATGCATTCTTGATAACCAATGTATCACCCTCACTATCAAACTTAAATTGAGACAAGTCATCGTTGTTTTTGGCAGAGATGAAAAGTTTACTAGGGGATAGGTTAGGAGAAACATTTTGGAATTATGATTTTGGATGAGCCATTTAAGATAAGATATTCAAAATATACTAAGGGCATAAACCTCCTTCTAGTTCCATTTGTCGACGCAGTTATAAATCCAACGGCGAGGGTCTCCTTGATGAAAAGTCCCAATCAAACTTCATAGCATTTGATATGGATCCTTCAGAATAAGGCCCTGGCCGCCATATGTTCTTAGATATTTTCCTTCTAAAATGGCCTATGACAAGAGAGTAATTCACATGTACTTTTGGGTGAACAAGTGGGAATGCATTGTGGAATGTTCAGCTTGTAGAATTTATCGTGCTATTCTACCTAATGGAGAGAAAAGTGAGCCTTTAAAAGGAGAGTAATGGTACCAATCTAGTAAGACACACAAGCATGTACATATGAAATAACCTGACAACCAATGAAATAGTTCGCATGAAAGCAACGATTCTTAAAATACATACAACACACCTTCAACAAGATAAGTATCAAAGCCACCCAAAATAGTTCAATTTCCTTAGTTCAGATGAAAACAACATACATCACAAACATTCAAAGAATATTTTATAATATTTAAGACACAAGATGAAAGTGTGTCGGCTCAATGAGCTTCAAAAATTAAGCAAAAGTTACAAGGTACATCAATACAATGAACACCACTAGCCCAATATTGGAGCATTAGATCAACCACTACCCTCCAAAAGACCTATTTTCCCCTAATGCCTGTAGAGTATCTAAGGTGGAACACACACTTTGGCATTAGCTATGAGGGTGTATATATAACAAATGGGGTGACGATTGACTCCTTGTGACTCTTGGACTACCTTTCATGATCGTTTGACTTCTCTATGACCTTTTGACTCCTATATGACTTTTCACATTCAATAAATGACTCTGATTTCCAATTTACATTACATTTCTTCAATATTGAATTTACATAATCCACAAAATGATGTGACACATTATGAATCATGACATGACATGACACTAATGACATGGAATGCATGATGACATGAAAATTCCAAGCCACTCTTTGTTGTTTTCCCTTGTGTCTTCTTGAGAGTTGGAACATGCTCTTTCTTCTTCCTCCTCTCCACATGGATTGAAGAAAAGGAGTATTCAATGTGATCTTTATCTTCAGATTTTCCTATCACAATCCGATGTCCCTTTGTGTTTCTTGATTGATCAACTTGTTTTTGCAAATTAAAGGTGTCTTCAGCGTGGTCTCCTTCTCCATCTCCTTCATCATCAGGTGTACATAACATGATAGAATACCTACAACTAAAACCCACTCATTACAAGATGATATTAGTTCGATAAAACCCTAGTCTAACATGCTTGCGATAACCACTCACTAAGATGGAACTAGGTTACAAAGCTCAAGGATTGCGCTGAGCACGATCTTAGGGAGTCAGTCGCATTCGAACCCTTTAGACTATGTGCGCTGCTCGCTTAGGTAGGCCATGGTTTGTCATCTCATAGTTGAGGGTCTTAGGAGGTCAAGTCGAAGGCTTTAGGCTTGAAGATTCATACCTACGCTTCCGTATGGATAGCGCAAAGGCATTATGCATTCAAGAGGTCAAGGATGAGGATTGATGCTTGAGACTATGCAAGGTATTGCAAAAAGGATGGATGGAGGTTGGGGTTGTGCGCTTCTAGAGCTCAAGGGTTGAGATCAAAGACCGAGACCGCGCAGTGCACAATTCTAGAAGGCAAGAGACAATGATGAATTACTCTAAGTGCGACACTAAAGACACACTTTGTGACGACAATGACAACACTTGTCCGATAATGCTTGAAACTTTTGGAATGAGTGTGACACATGTTTTCATGGTAAGAAGGGACTCATTAACACCAAGGTTACCCTTGAAACAAAATGACATATATGTGATGATGTGTGACTCTACTCCAGTTAAAAGACGACACTTAATTTTATTTCAACAGACAAGCATACTCGAAGAAAACACATATGGTAACTCGTTATAATTAAGTACAACAACATGAAAATTGAATCGCAGCTCTAGAATTTAGATGTAGGCAAAATTTTTGGAGGGTGTTGTAGAATACAACATAACCTAAAAAAAGAAGAAGTTTCACTTTGCTTATTATTACAACTATGTTTATTTAGTTTATGCATATTTTGCTTTCAATGGTTATTATAGGGCTATTATTTCACACCTCTAATTCATTTTATCTAGTATGAATAAGGAAGAATAAGGAACTCATGATAACAAGGGTGGGAGGGAGATCACAAAAATATGGCTCTCCTTTAAAAGAGTTCAAGAAATCCCCACTTACTTTTGTCTCTATCGGGTATTGTGAAAAAGGAAAATGAAAACAAGTCATAAAAGCATGTACACTATTTGATTACGATATAAAGGCCTACATTAATAGTATTCTAGCTTTAATCCCCAAGGGATAACTCAATTGGTCGAGTTACCGTTGCTAAGTACCTGCCACTGGGAGGTCATGGGGTCAAATTTCCTCGACACCCTTGGGGTTAGGCTCAACCATATACGCTGACGAGTAGATCCATTTGGGTGGATCTACCTGTGATTATCACCATGGATGTAGCATCCACTCAAGAATGTGAACCACAACTGAAAAAAAATATAGTATGCTAGCTTCCATTGATTCTAAACAATAATAAGTTTTACACATGTACAACCTTCTCTATAGGATTGAATCACAAAAATACCTTCAAAGAGTAATCAATTCAAGATTGAATCTATTAAAAAAGATACATAGAGTAATCTATTCAAGTCCGAATTATAATAAGACCTTATATAGATGAATATATTTAGGACTCCAGTTGTAGAATTTAAAAAGAGAAATCTATTCAAACTCATATGATTAAAACCACTTATCATGATAAGCTATAGAATATAATGAACTTCACAAAACTCTAAAATCATTTTTTTTAACTCTACCAAGAAAAGAAACCATAAACAAGGTAACATCTTTCCTCCTTTCTCCTCACTTTCCAATTATAAACCACAATAAGGTAACACCCATTCAAACAAGTAAAAAGGGAAATATTGAGAATATTTGTTATGATAAACAAAAATGTTAGTGTTGAACCAGAAATAGGACACACTCTTGGAAAGTATAAATTTCTCAATAATTCCCATGAAATGAAAACTTTAATAACATAACCATAATAATGTGGATGAGAAATTATTGGGTTATTAGGTATAAATTTCAAAATTGGATTGATTGTTGGGTTAAATTCTCAAAATTGGATCGGTGGGGGAGGAAGTCATGACTTGATGATTGTGTTTGGTATGTGTTATATTCTCTTTGGTATGACTACCTCCACATGTTGTATGTTGTGTTAGGTGTAACAAATGGGGTGTCAAACGGGGAAAAATTTCCCTTTATGTGTCAATTGGGTTATCTCTTATGGTTGGGAAGAATGATAATATCTTCCCCCTAGTTTCAAATCCTCGCTAGTGACATTATGAACTATAATTCCTCAATAAATATGGTTGTAATTTTTGTGCCAATGAATATTGTTGTATTGGCTTGAAGCCTTGTGAACTCTTTAATTAAGTGTACTTGTGGCCCGAACTAGTACCAAAATCAGAGATACATGGATTACCGTAAATATACAAAGGGATTCCCGATGTGAGGTCTCCCACTAGACTAATCGTTTGGTGTAGGAGTCCCATTTGGCTATATTGTCCGACCACCATCGTAAAGGTTTTAGAGGCATGCCTAGGTTAGAATAGATACACAAGAGATGAAAACAATGTCTGGGGGAAGCAAGTATATAAGCTTTGTGTGACACCAAATGTAGAATTTAAGGTGAAACTTCCATGATCAACAATAGGAAAACGAGCCTTCAATTAGTAAAGTAATAGTACTATCACAAGGAGACCCGTGAGCCGAATAGAAAGAGTTGTTGATTTCATTTCTGCACATTAGTTCATAAGATAAACAAAAATCATAAAATATCCATATCTAAGCAAGGGAATAATTCATTACCCTTATTATGTATTATGCCAACATATATTGCATACATGTCAAGAATAATCTATTACATTAACAACACATGCATGAAGAAGTATGGCTCAAAGAGCTCTCATTGTTAATGAAAGGTTCCAAGTACGTTGTTACAGGTGACACACTAGATCCAAATAGTGGAACATGAAGCCACAACTTTCTTCTCCAAAGGATGATTTATATCCCATGTGATACAAGAGAATACAAGGCCAAAATCTAAGAATCCAAGCCCCTACTTTGACTTATGAGGAGCTATTTATAACAAGTGGCAATAACTTTGAGTTTTCTCGTGATCCTTCAACTTTTATGACCTATGGGCTTCCATATAACCTTTCATATTGTATAAATGACCCTTCACATTCCACACTTGTTTCTTGACTTAATTATATTAAACTCTATATTACAAAATACAAGATACATATAAGATGTTGGTTATATGAGACAACAATTATAATAGGACGAAATGCTATCAAATAGATAAATCAATTTCTTCTTCATGGGCAGGTCATTAGTAATGTATGTGTGCCACACTTTGAAATATGTGGCCGCATGAATTTGATCCGGACCAAGAAGTCAACCGTAAAACACATATTCACCTCCGATGCTTCTCAATATGGATTTGGAGCTTGGATTGTACACTATTCCATAACCATCATAGTTTCATGAGCCTTAGTTGGTGTAATACCATATTATAGAATGTTTTTAGTGATCTCCAAGCCTTATTGTCGATGTTTGCTTGATTTT
Organism: Pinus albicaulis; assembly: GCA_034641835.2. Lineage (NCBI taxonomy): Eukaryota > Viridiplantae > Streptophyta > Pinopsida > Pinales > Pinaceae > Pinus > Pinus albicaulis. The sequence continues at coordinate 15,480 of JAXQQM020072483.1, forward strand.
ATCAATGTACCGCCTCACTTCATAATATTGTTTACTAATTTTATCTTTTTGCAAGTGATCCCATTGAAGGCATCTCACTTTTCTATGCCGTACACTCTAAAACATTATGCAATCGACTATAGGCGTAATAGTATTAGCCTAGTATTCTCAGATGGATATAATTATGATGGTGGAGTCTTAGTTGTACTGTCTACTTCTCGCTGAAAATCTAACTTTTCTAATGAACCGTTGCGTAAAATTTGAATACTTGGCAACCATTTCAGATTTGATCAATAACCCGGTTTGCCACCTTAAGGAGCTTTAAGAATTTCGTGCTTTCTTCGTATACCAAAAAAGGGTGCCACTACCGATGAAAAGTATCATTTCATCATACAATTATGCCATATATCCTCCATTGGCCCCACCTCCCGTATGGTCGATCGCTACTTGTTGTGTTGAATTTGCGGGAAGATAGTAATTGGTTTTCTACAAATAGATGTTCCACTTGTTGCTTTACTAAAACTAACTCTTTCCTTAATCATGCATTCTCATTCAACAAATACTCTAACTTATCTTGTGTCGTTGTAAAAACAACATTAGCTACCATGATTTCTTAGGGATTCCTCCTATTATTTGTAGTTATCACTTTTTTTGTGGATACAAAGATCGTATCTCGATAGATCATTTGGGAATAATATTCTCCTTTGTTGCACGCATCCTTTTCTTTAGCTAATAAAAGTGACATTACACATGCCCGTGAATATGTCTTTTGGTGGAGGTGTGTGAGTCACATCTCGGAAATGGGAGATGACCACCGTAAGAGGAGGCTCTACCAGAGAACCTAGTTAATCATCTATGGGTTGGATGGAATCATCTTCCTCCAATTATTATTATTTTTCTTGAGTCATCTCTGCTCTTTCCTATAGCCTCTCGTGCCGATTCCTCTTCCCGCGTGACTACCTTTATCGTTGCTCTTCTTCTACTCTCCTTCTTCCTATTCTTCCTCTTGTTTCTTTTGAGTAATTCATCTTGCTTCCTCTTCTCCTCTCTTCATGTTGCATCTTTGCCTATAGTTCTCTTTCTTATTCAACTTTATTATATCCCCATTCAATAGGTCAAATTTGACTTGAGACATAGAACGCAATAAAAAATAAAATAAAACATGAATGCGATATGCAGCAAGTAAAACTTCATTTCATTAATAAATAAATGAAATATGCTTACGACAAAATGGACATAAACTAGCTAGGGCGATGGTAGCTATCTCCTGAGAATAGATGTGGCAGCTACATGCCCTAAACTCGTGTTAAATGATAATCACCAAGGCTCATTATTACTAAGAAAAATGGAAAAACCTAAACATCCAAAAACTAACCCTAGGAGATGAAATGCCAAACTATGGGCCTCGTTGGGGTAAATTGGTATGTTACTTTCCTAAAATGGCCATAACCGTGGCATACAATATCCATTTGTTGCACACAATACCTCATTAGAAAGAGATATCCTGAGGAATACAACTATTCACAATGAATTTCAAGTTAAAAACCACATTTATCAACGTTGATTTTCCAAAACGTCATTTAGGCCTTAAGATGTCACTAGAAGTTCACGACCCGAAAAATCGGCAAAAATATTAAATTGTGCTATAATTAAGGAAACTAAAAACCGAAAGAAAAAATGGTAAATCCAGGAATAGGCGGTGGCCACCAATATCCACCGGATCCTTCTTTCCCTTAGGAAGCAATTGTCCTTATCATGCTGAGTTCTCCCAAGGAGATGAGGAAACTTCGCTAAATCGGGTCCTGTGTGAGCCACTTGCTCTGGTGTGAAGAGTTATTCACTTTGACAACACGATAGTTGGATCTCTTTGTCGTTTTGGTGTTCCCGATCTATGTCCATGATCTCGATCACTTGTTTGTTCCATGCAGTCAATAATTACAGTGGGAGTTGTTCTACAATGTCGATGTGTCCAGAATGGTGGAGTAATGGCGAAGGCTTATCCATAATATCCCAAAAGGGAGAATGCAACAATACTTCTCACACACAATATAAGAACTTACAAAGAAGATAAACAATAAATCTAAGTACGGCAAACGTAATATGCAAGAAGAGTCGAGCCATTTTATTATATCATAGATGAATTATTTACATAAGTACAAGATACGTAGATCTAGCCAAAAAGATGAGCTAGATCACTTAAAAACATGTGAAGCAGTGCAACGTAATCATGAGGCTCTGTGCCAAATACGGCGCGTTCTTCTGCAAAAAGAGAATATAAACATGGAGTTGCAAAGCTGAAAAGAGAAATGCATATCTCAAGCCAAAACTGAGCTTTGATGATGCCAAGATTCAAGATCCGGCCAATGTGATGGATTCCCTAAGATAACCCGTAAAGGATTTTCCAGATCCGCAACTTTGGAAAAATCACCTCCTGTATGGTTTGATCCTTGATCTCATTGGAAATACAGATCTGAAGCTAGATCTAAAGAAAATATGGCTGAAATGTGTGCTCGACAGATCTACAAGCCAAGGGCTTGTCCTCTCGCATCTATGAGCTAGAAGCTCTAGATTCAGCCCCTCAATCCTCCAAAGATGATTGTGCCTACTACAACACAACCGCCTCAAAACCGCACCGTGAGGGGAAGAGAGGCCTTCTTCCTACCGGGAATATGTCAGTAACAAGATCCAAAACATGGTAAGACCGATGGAAATGTGAAGGAATGGTCCTCCACTGATCTCTAGTCAAGTATTAGCAACTCTTCCTCCTTTCGCATTTGCAATATGGACAACATTACCTGGAGAGAATACTACCGCTAGAGGTTAATAACATTTGGCCCGATGCCAGATCTACATGTGGCTCTCTAGGAGTGCTTATATATAAGCCCAAGTGATGGGAATAATCCTCACCTCGTTTCCGCCAAGTATTCAAGACAACTTCCACCTTCACACCGATCTTCGAAAATGTAGTTTTCTCGAATGTGAATGTTCTAATGTAGAAAAAGGAAATGGAACTTAAAGCTTGATGTATAATGAGTATAAACCTCTTCCTTAGAGATCACTGCCAAAGAAAGAGAGGTACTCCCAACCAAAAACACCCTCGGTATGCAACAACACCTCGCAATTTCTCGGCGAAACAATTTAAGACTGCAAAGTGGAATGTCACTTGACAATTCATCTAAAAGATCATACATCAAAATAATCCAAGATGCCTTTCACCTTTGCCTTCATCTCCTTTATAAAGATTGAGCCATCCCAAGCCTTGGCCCTAATCTCAATCACAATGCCATGTGGACAAGATCCTCCAAGTGGGACAACGCCAGCCACCAAATCAACCAAACAAATTTGTGTGCAGCCTCTGTACACCTCCTCCATCATGTGTGATTCATTTGCACACGTATCCTCTCACCACTTGATCATTAATGTTCAATGCATCCTTCGTTTGACATCTTCAAGATCTTAGTTGACTAAATCAACCCTCCAGATTCTCTCATTAAATGAGACATGATCTCCAATTTCATTCACATAGTTGCTCAACTACCTCTTTGCATCTAGTCTAGATTAATCCACATTCACACACAAAAAGTGGATATTTATTCTTATTAAGGATCAGGTCCCTCCACCCTTTTATTTACTTAATTCATTAAGAAAATCGAGGACTCTAATATTCCAAATGTAATGTGAAAATTTGGGAATATTACAAATTTCCTGAAAATGTTGCTTGTCCTCAAGCAACTCCAAAAGTAGATGCAAGGCCATCTATTCCCATCCATATGACATCCACATAAGGAAGGCTTCCTCCATTTGCTGCAATAGGTTATGTATGTTTGGTTCCAAAGTTGTCTTTTAAAAACATAAAGAATGACTCCCTAACTGTTTAGTTAGATGTCCGCCTTCCATCATGAAGTACTGGTAACAACCATATGATGTCCAACATCATCATCAATACATGAGGTGCATACACAAGGTGGTTCTCTTCATAAAGGAAAAGCTCCATCACACAATACATATCTTCATCCCATGTTTCATGATTAGATCGAGCATTGAGATGCTCTCATACTAGCCCTCTTGGCCTTTTTGGACCCTAAAATCCATCATTCCAAGGTTATGAAAAAGAAGAAGGGAAGAAGTAATATGGGTAGAAAATATGTCAAACCATATTCTCCTAACAATAACCATTGGAGTAAGGCCCTCATACTCATCCTCCATCTACTCCATGTAAGATGGACAAGCCAAACTCCCCCAAAAGCATTGCAACTAATAAGAGAATCTCACGCTTCTCTCCTCCTCATGCATCATGAAACAAAAGCATACTAATGGACATATGAGATGTCACATCAGCCCATACAAAGAAACATCATCAATGCACATTATGAGATCATTATGCCAAGTTTTACACAATAATACAAAAACACATGCGTACATAGGAGATGTCATGGTGGCCAAAATCTCTCAAGTGAAACAAAATGAACATGCCTTCCTTGCTGAAATTTATCATTGAAAACAAGGCATGATTCAAAATGATGAGCCATTGGGTGGTATCCATACTCACCCAAAAGCAGCCAACGTAGCCATGCCTCCTTCTTCATTTCATATGTGTTTCTTCAAGGCATGGATCATTAAACAGGTGCCTTTGGAGAGTGACAAAATTCTCCCAATGGAAACCAACGTAACTAAGCATACTGCCCATACAACTGTAGTGGCTTTGCAACCCTCGCTTATAATCCTACCATTCACTCCCATGGGGATGATGAATGAGGTATCGTATAATCAAGGCATCCTCCCTTGTAGAATGCCACCCTTCCCCAAATCAAGGAAGACTTTACTTCATGAAATGTTGAAATGCATCTCTAATGAGATCTCTTAATGAGATTCTCTCTCCATCAAAGGCCCTCCAAAACCAAAGAAGTTTTGGATTTAATGCAAGTAGAAGCTTTCTTGAGCAGTGAGAGGCTCATTGAGAAGGGTAATCTATATGAGAAAATATTTCTCATTTCAAGATGTCTACCATTGGTCATCTTGCTTCCATTGCTTCATGAGTGAAGCTACCTCAGAATTCTCCAGAATGATGGAAGTCTCTCTTTGTCACAATACTAAGCAGCGCCGCTGTATATCCGCAGGTAATACATATGCCGTCTCAAAGCAAGGCACACATCGATCTCATAATCAAATCATTATACATAGGATAATTCTAATCCCATTCTAAAACTCTACATCTCAACTCAAGGGGTTGAATGTAGCTCAACAATGATGAACAAAATGGATAGTTTTCGTGTCCTCCTTGGATTAGATCAAGGTTCCTCATGGCCGAGATATGTTTCTCGCTTCCAAATCAACATTTTTTTTCTAATCCTTTGGTCATGCATTGATCTTGAAACACTATGTGCTGAAATTTTGTGCATACCTTGGATCAATCGATGGGAACTCTCTAATCGTAACACAAGAGTTCCTCCAACTCGGGACACAATAGTATCTCCAATCACGTAAGAGTGATGGCCTCTTTCTTCAAGTGTGTACCAGCGCCGGTATCCTCCTCCTCTTCCTCATGCACCTCCCGATCCATGCATGGGACTCCATATGTCAAGAGCTAAAGATCACTCTGCAAATATGCAAGTGCCTCTTCTCTAGATACAAGTACATTTTGCAAGAAGTTGTGAAAGTAGTGACCTCTCCACATCAAACTTCTTCCTCAATCGGAAAGAAATCCTAATACTCTGTTCACCTTTGCATTCTCTAGGTGCCTAAACAACCAATCTTCCGCTTCATCCAAGAGATGAAGTGTTGAAATTTGAACAACCTCTTCTTCAGCCATAGGATGTAGATTGAAACAGTGTGATCTGATCGATTAGGGATGGCGATGGAGAGCAACGGCATTAGGTTCGAAGCCTGGCTAGCTGCAACACTCACGGCCGCCTCACACATGTGCATGCAACACGAGAGAGTGCAGATCTCAGTAACCCACAACATATCAATCCTGGGGCCTTCCAAATTTCTCATGATCGTCTACATTCTTTGCAGAATCGTGTTCGTCTTCAATGAATCATTGTTGGCTAGATCTGGTTTTGCTGGAATGCTGCGCTTCAGATCTCTCGTTGAAAAGGGCATCGTGCTTTGTTGTTTCGCCCAGAGCAGAGGAATGCCCAAGCCGCAAGCAATGGCTATCGTGGAGGAGTTGCTTGGTATGCAATCGGGCAAAGACGGAGGCGTGCAAGAAGGGTGACTCGTGATGGCGATGAATCAATCTGACTCACTCCATGGCGGCAAAGGTCGGTGAAGGATCGGACCCGTGGATCTTTCCAATGAAGGCAAGGAGACGCTGCAAAGTTGTGGCTAAGTTCGCCGAAAATTATAAGAGCTACAAGGGTCTATGAACAAGGGAGGCGCTGGCAATGGATCTGCTTGAAAGATCGCATCTCGCTTTTGGGACGTCAGCCTGCTCATTCTCAAAGAAACTGCCACGCTAAATCACACGTGCAACAAAATAGCAACAAGTTTTTAGATTTATTAAACTCTTCATTGGGAAATCTAGTCTAGTGTGGTATTATGGTAGTGCCACCATTTTGCAGTGAAACAACCAAAAATATGGACACCCTCGTCAGACATCCAACACTTGGTCGCTGGAGATACTCCCTTCAGACACAGAACCCTCAAGAACTATGATATCAGCCCGTAAACAACCATTGTTCTAAACCTTAGGCTTCAGAGGGGGTAAGCCGTGGCCTCGTGGACACCCAAGATCCATTGTGAGGAGACAAGGGAAAAGGACAAGATCTCAAAGAACACCCCAAAGGAGGTCTCTCTTTATAAAAACATTTACAGAGTAATATATATGAGGGCCTCTCCTGCATCACATGGCATTCACCTAGGCCATATATAGTAGATCACTGGGGCAAACCCCTGTACCTCAATATTGACTCTACAGATTAGATGACTATGTTAAGTCATATGAAACACGTGCGTCTAATTGTCGCTTTAACCGTTTTTGGCCAAAGCCCATGGATCTATTTCACTTTATCTACACCCATTGGACCATGGAATGCGATATACATCTCGTGTACTCCAAGGGGTTTTTCATTGTAAAGTTTGCATCTACTAAGCCGAGATACAACACGTTGCAGGCCTTGTTTTGGGGGAACAACGGTTCTCTTTATGACCCCATGGTTTCCAGATTTGACCCAAAACACAATGACGGCTCCCGTAATGCTCTGTCTGTCCGCTCTATATAATCTTCTCCCTTCACTTTTGGAGTGAAATGGGTATTGGAAGGAATTGGGAACAAGATAGGAAATACATCAAAATCAGACTGAGAGGATCAAGAGAGGATCTACACCTTTGCACGATTTATGCAGTTGACGTCAAGTAAAGGATCGGCTGAAAATATAAAGCGGTATACAAGCGTCGTAATTGGCTGCAAGGACTAGACTATGAAAATATCGCCTCTCGTATGCAACTGTAGGATGACAGACACTTGCAAAGTACATGTCTAAGCCAAGAAAGCAAACAACAAAAAAGAAACGAAAGGAAGCAGAGAAAAGGGTGGCAATACTCCCACTCTTGACTCGCAGGAAGAAGAATCGAAGAAGAGGAGGAAGTTACTCCCATAGAGGAGACGAACCTTCCCCAAGGAAAAGAGACCCAAAAGGAAAACACATCGGACAACAAGGCTTTGCTTTTTCCATTCAAATCGCAAAATATTAGTGAGGACCTGAGTCTCTGAGGGACAGCACATCACACGTCGATATCAGATCAGATAAGGATACAGTTCCAAAAAGCGTAACAACAAGTACTAGCAACAATTGAGCCCTCCTGTGGAGAGTGGCGCAAGGTCGAGAAGAAGAAGGGGAGGAAAACATGAGGTGTGAGTCCTTACTCCCCACCGGAACCCGCCACCGTCCGCTCCTCCCCCATTTCTCTTTTTTCTTATTTTCTTTTCATTCTTTCTCAATGCAATAGTAGCCCCGTTACGTACAGTAGCACATGAGCCCAATGGGCAAATCCTGAAAATGCTTCAATGCATATGCTATGTGTAACTTTTCATTTTTATAAATAAAAGGTTACCGATTTTTTCTTTGGAAAAAAAAAAAAAGGATGTAGATTGAAAAATGAATCTAACTCCCTCCTCCAAGCCTTGACATTTCTTGAGGAAGATCCATCAAATGTAGGCAAATAGAATCTATTATGCCTCTTCCTTCTATTCGTCGTTTATATAGGATCCTCTTTTCTTCTTTGATTTTGAAGATTTGTTGAGAGTTAGCTTCCGAAAGCTCTGCACCGTGATTTGTACTCTTCAAGATATAGATTGAGAGTCTCATGAGTCTCGTGTTCATTCCTATCTTCACTCCTATACCTCTCACCTTCTTCCAAAGAAAGGGCATAGTGGATTCATGAAGAGATTCAGGTTCTCCGGCCTTATTTGTTGCCGATAGGAAGTACTTTCCTCATCACATCTTCTTCGATCTTCTCTCTCGTTCTTCCTCCTTCATTCGATAGATCTCTTCTTTGGAGAGATTCTTCATGGATGTAAAGCAAGAGGATGTTTTTCATCCTCCATGATAGATCTCATCTATCCGTTCTTCTCTCAATGTAAAAGATGAAGTGTCCAGCAAGCCGAGCCAAAGATCATGCTTGATACCACCGCAATATCCCAAAGGAGAATGCACAATACTTCACACAATATAGAACTTAAGAAGAAGATAAACAATAAATCTAAGTACAAATCGAATATGCGTAAAGAGCGAGCCATTTGTCATATTGGATGAATCAGCTTACATAAGTACAAGATATAGGTAGATCTAGCCAAAAGATGAGCTAGGATCACCTTAAAACATGGGTGAAGCAGTACAACGTAACCAAGGAGGCTCATAGCAACATCACAATAAGCCTTTCACAGAATATAAACATGGAGTCAGTAGGATGAAAAGAGAAATGCATATGTACTCAAAACTAGAGCTCGATGATACCAAGATTCAAGATCTCAAGCCAATGATGGATTCCCAAGATAACCCAGCGATTTTCCAGATTCAAGTAACTTTGGAAAATCACCTCCCTGTGGTTTGATCCTTGATCTCATTGGGAAATACGCATTTGAAGCTAGATCTGAAGAAAATATGCCTGAATTGTGTGCTCTGTATATCACCTATGCTTGAAGGGATGATCCCTTCTCGTAGCTATGAGCTAGAAGCTCTATATCTAGCTCCTCAATCCTCCAAAGATGACGGCAATGCTACAACACAAATGCTCGAAACTCTGTGGTCGTGAGGGAAAGAGAGGCCTTATGCCTACTGGAAATATGCCGCAATAAGATCCGTGCTAATGGTAATACTGATGGCAATGTGAAGGAATGGTCCTCACGGTATTTAGTCGAAGTACTGTAAAACTTCCTTCCTCCTTTCAAATCTGCAATATGGACAACGCAGCCTCTGAGAGAATACCGATGCTAGGAGGTTAATAACATTTGGCCTCGATGCCACATCTGCAATGTGGCTCGGGAGTTCTGATCTATAAGCCCAAGTGATGGGAATAATCCCTCACCTCATTCTCCAACCAAGGCATCGAAGACAACTTCCACCTTCTCAATCGATCTTCGTAAAACTACAGCTTTTTGAATGTGAATGTTTTATGTAAAGTGAAAAGGAAATGGCACTTAAAGCCCGATATAATGAAGTACAAAACCCTTCCTTAGAGATCACTCAAATAAAGAGGAGGGATTGCCACCCGGGAACACCCCGTGCTAAACAACACCTCGTAATTTCGCTAAATAGCCCAAAAATGCAAAGTGGAATGTCACTGACACCTGCATCTAAAAGATCATACACATCAAAATAATCGAAGATGCCTTTCACCTTTGCCTCTCATCTCCTTTATAAATATTGAGCCATCCCAAGCCTTGGCCCTAATCTCAATTACGTTGTCTCATGTGGACAAGATCCTCCAAGTGGGACAATGTCGTTTCACCAAATCAACCAAACACCTAGGTAATGTACAACTCCTCCATCATGTGTGTTTCATTTGCACATGTATCCTCCACCACTCGGGATCATTAATGCTCAATGACCTCATTTGTTTGAAATCTTCAAGATCTTAGCTGACTAAATCAACCCTCCATGATCTCTCTCATTAAATGAGACATGCACTCTCAATTTCATTCACATTAGTATTGCTCAACTACCTCTTTTGAAGATCTAGTCTAGATTAATCCACATTCACACACACACAGTGGATATTTATTCTTGTTTATACTGTGGGTCCCTCCACCCTTTCATTTACTTAATTCATTAAGAAAATCAAGGACTCTAATATTCCAATTGTAATGTGAAAATTTGGGATATTACAATCCACATTGAACACTAGATGTCACTAAGAATGGGAATGCCTAGCTCAAATGCATTGTCTCCCACAACTCGATACGGGCAAGGCCCCTATTTCAGTGGTATGAGCTTTCCATGAGCTCCGATGAGGCGTTTTTCTACAAATGCACAAAACTTTGTTGCCCACCTGAACTTGTGGCACTCCGATGTTGATCATTTCTATTTTGTACTTGGAATTGATTTCTCCAAGATATCGGGATCTCGTCAAGTGACGTGAAAGGAGACTAATCTCATATATCATTTGAAGTATGAATGAAGAAATGCTTTCCAATCTGTTGTATTCTCATTCGACAACACCCTCGTTAGGGTCCTATAAGTATGATTCATAATTTGGAATCGATTTATGATAGTCTTGTAAAAATATGCATACTTTGCTTTCTCGTAGTTGTTCTCCCATATTTTGTAAAAAATAAAAAAAAATAGAAAACAGAGGGTAAAGTCCTAAAAGAAAAATCAAAGGACTTAGAAAATAATATACCCCAAAAGAAAAAAATAAATAAAACATGAAAGGTGCAAGTCCAAATGCCACTACTTTTACTTTGTTACCGATGATTATGAAAGAGTGTCAATAAATGCCATAATCCATGATGAGTTGAACTGCTGAATCTTGAATTGTCATGTTTCAATTTTATTGTTGTAGATAGTGATAAAAATATTAGTTAGATAGATAGGTAGAGAATAAAGAGGAGCTCATCAGCTTAATTGAGCGCTTGGATGATATAAGATAGATTTAGATAGTTTTTATGCTTTCAAAAGAATAAAATGTTCAAGGTTGTTAAATAAATGCAATTCTGCAAAATGTAAGAAAAAATGTTAGATTAAAAGCGTAGGTAGGAAAGAAGTGGAAGAAGCTCAAATATGCATCACCGGCAAAATAACTAATTCCCCCATCCCCTATAGTTATTCTACATTCAAAACTTCTGGCCAAAGAGGCTTAGAGCATTTCTCTCGATCGTTGGGACTGACCCAAGGCCAAATGATTGTTAAGTTAAAAGTGTTGAATTCCTATATTAATCCCCAATTATCATTATTCAATTCATTCACCCATCACAACTCAAAGATACATAATATCCCATTTTGATTAACTTCCTCCATTTCATAAAACATAAATCAAAAACATCTTATTCTAAGTAAAAGTGTTAATATCATCAAATGATAAACTTTGTTTTGGTTAAGTTTCACTTACTTAGTCATATAAGTGTATTTTTTTGAGTATTTCATTTTCCTTGTCATATTAACTTCTAATTTATTTATTAAATCCCTATAAACAAACCTTATCCTATTATTATAACCCTTTTTATTTAAATATCCCCAAAACCCACTATTATAAGCTTTTGCCAAAGCTAATTATCCACATGTTTAAATAAAAACCCCACTATATCCCCTTGCCATAAAACTAGCATTATGTAAATATCCCGCCCCTATAGTGAGTAGGCATTTCCATAGCCTAAAACTATATAATAAAAATATAAATAAACTCTCAAAAAAGAATAAATTTACCATATCACCTATCCTGGTTATAGCCTAAGGTTTATTTGTGAAAAATGTTTCTTGTATCATATTTCGCATCGCTTTCAACTATGTATTAGCCCCGCTATGCATATCTTAACCTGGGCTAATTCCGTCAACCCGCTCTCACGCGCATTTTCGACTATATATATAAACTCATACATATATACCACACCACTTAACCCCTTTCAAAATATGTAGACTCATTCTATAAATAAAACATTTGATAAACCTGATATAAATTCATATAATATAAAGGTTTTATTTCATTAATCCATCGCTTCAACGTATAAAGTCACCCGGTCCCACCTACTCTTCGACCGCAACTTCTAAACTAACTCGCCCTTTCACTTCAACATTTAAGATCTCGACTGGCGCAAAATCCATTTCGTGCTCATAAACCAATCGTTCATCCAAACACAAAACGAGCACGTAAATGGGTGGTTTTTCCATTTCGCTCCGTGACGTGTCACCATTTGATTGCATCGTTCATTTTGCCAAAATCATTTATCGCCTAATGTCATTACTTCTAAACCCAATTGTGTTTTTTCGTTCACAAACAGAAAAACCGCTCCCGCCAAAGAGATTTGACCCATACATTTATTATGTTTTTTAAAGATTATATCAAAGTACAAAAACCTTTTGGTTATGATATTTTTTAACGTTATTTTGTGCGTTCCCGACCTGTGAAAAGCCGCCCAAATGTGCAAACAATCCTTTGCTCAAATTGTTGACTTATACCCAGAGAAAAAATCCCGAATCAACCGTCGGATCCCCGTTTGAATACCATTTAAAGCCATTCTCTACATCAACGATCCAGACCTTATCCCCAGACCACCAAAGCTTCGTGAACCTTCTCAAAGTATTGCAGTATTTTCCAAAATTTAGCCCGCAAAATTCATGATTTAAACCTCCAAATTAAACCAATTAAAGTTATAATAGTGAATTTGTTTGCCCTAGTGTGTCCGAACCTCGAAATGTGGCAAACCCTCACAATTTTTTCCTGAATTGCTGTTTAAGGTGGTTCTTCCTATTTTAAGGCCAAATTTCAATGCTCTAAGCCCCCTCGAAAGATCATTTCCATGGTTCAAAAGGTTTAAAACCTACAAAAATACATTAAAAACCCCTTTATAGTCACAATCATTCAAAACATGTGTTTTCTGCCTCAAACCCGTTGCCCGTATCCCAAATTCCTAATTGAGCATCGAAGCCCCACTGCCATCATCTTTGCCTATAAGATTGCTCACTACCCCTCTCGTTTTAACCAATTAACTATTGGGAAATGTGTAATCTTGCTTTAGTTATCTCAAAATGACAAAGAAGCAAATGACACTCTAAAGCCTGGAGGCCTGCCTGCCAAACTCAGAGGATCCAAACCTCCTGTCCATAAAGAAAAGTCCTAAAATCTACTCCCGTAATCACTGAAACCATCGTGATCGTTAACCCCCTTCAACCACCAAGTGGCTACCGAAGAAATCATTCCCTTTGCTGGTGTAGATTATAAAATTCAGAGACCTGGTAGAATTTACTTATTAGAAGCTCACAATTGGTGTCATGAAAAGTTTCTAGATAAAGATAACATGCCTCTCTAGGATACAAATTTACTAAAATATAGTCCCAGAGGCACATCTTGGTCAAGACTCGGTAAGATTGTTTCGTAAGTACTATGTTCAGATCAAAGAGCACAGTGAATGCCGACAGAGATTTTATTTTCATCACCTAGAGTCTATTAATGAAATGTTACAATCCCGCCTGGACTCGTAAGTTCCCTATCCATCAAGCATTAACTCGCCATATTTGGGATTGATTTCCAAGATCACATTTTTCGTAATCCCCATGCCTAGTCATGTGATATTCCAAAGTCGAATCCCTATTCCACTTCCAAGTTTCCGTAGGTCTTAGGCATGTAATTTCTATGTTATCCTTCATATTGGCTATTTCACTGATGAGTTTATCGATGATTCCATTCTTGGTTGTCCACCAGCCTCCTGTCACTGTCAGACTTTGACTTTGCCAAGTTTATATCCGATTCCATACATTATCACTTGACAAATACTCCACCGAAGGGGTATTCAGATATTCTTCCTATTTATTTCACTTGTTCTCTATTCTCACAAGTCGATCACTTTCCACAAGCACTAAAATGAATGTAGAGGGCTAGCCTCTATCGCCATGTCTTCTTTGGACATCATTGTTGAGAAAAGAAGGAAGTGAATATAGCTACCGCATTTTGGCGATTTTTTCATCAAGTTATGAATTTGTTACATAACCAGAATAAAATTTAGAGTAAGTGAAGAAATGAAAAGGATATTACAACTCATCGAGGAATGCAAATGGGAGATTGGTACTTGTATGAGAAACACACTGAATTGAGAATCTTTGGAACCAATCGCTTCCATACAAATTACACACTAAGCTGATCATCGTGAGTCTTTGCTTTAGAGTATTTAGAGGCATGTTTTGAATGCTGAGCAAGATTATTTCATATTTCCAAAAAGAAGACCCAACTCAAATTAAAAAAATAGATTGTTCTTTCATAGTGAACAATAGAGATGTCGATAAAGAAAGAGGAAAAAGATTGTCGATCTGAAATTTCAAGTGAGTTTCTTGGAATTATGACCTCAAGGTCTTCAAGACTATAAGGATTAAAATAAACTACCCCCTTTCATACGTGAGCCAAATCTTGATATTGAAAAGTTTGCTAATCGTACAAAATGTAATGACATCAGATGCAATCGCAAATGAAATCACCAATAGGAAAATGGACACCACAATTGGGTTGGTAACTTATAAATAGCCAATCTTCAAACAAAAGAGGCAAAGATGAGGGAGCCTACACAGCTATAAACTACTACGCTTACTAAGTTCAAAATCATCTACAAAAAAAGGCTCAAATTTTGGTTCCATAGGGAAAGAGAAAGTTATTGAGGTTGAAGCAGATACAAATGAAACAAGCTCAAAAAGAAGATGAAGCCACCAGATAATTAAAGAGACTTTAACATAGATATAAAGCAGAACAAGCAACATGTAAAGAATCAGACACTCAAATGATTGAAAAGTAGGTTAATATAGAAGCTTTCTTCTCAAAACAAGCTTTAAGAAAATATTTGGACATCAAAGAAAGATATAAGAAGATAAAACAAAGGAATGAGGGAAATAAAAGGTGAGATTTATTCTCATTTTCAAATGTGTTTTCAGAAATCGAACATGTTGCTTACAACATTTGACAATTCCTCAACAGCCGATCATCATATTTACAACCAACTACTTCAACTCCAAAAACAAATGGGGTCGACTACAAAAAAAGTTGAATTTGAAGTAGATACCTAAAAGGTGCATGAACTTGATAAATAGAATTCCACAGACATAGCTCAAATGCTATATTCTATCAGGTGACAAAAGCCATGAGTGTGACAAATTTGTAAAATACCATTATCAACATGCAAGACCAAATGAATTCTGACAAAGGCTCTTTATATGCCAAAGATTTAAGGATCAAGGCCTTAGAAGATTTGATTTACAAATAAGAGTTGACCCATCAAATGTACAAGATTCTAAGTATTGATAAATAAGAAAATGATGATATTGTCAGCGAAGGAAACAGCACCTAAACTTCCTCAAAGTGAGAGAGCACTACCAGAGTAAGGAGATACTTCAAGAACGTATGAAAGAGGATATGATGCAGCTTGATCATAAAGGTAATCGCCAAATGAAATATATGGAAAGTCAAATGGATATATACTATGAAATAAAAGAAAACTATGAAGGAAAGTGATACTTCCACCATTCCTACAAATATACCTATTATTACAGCCTATTCCTTCTACATTGGGAGAAAAGTTAGCACCAAAAGAGCCACCGGCAACTATAGTAGCAAGGCAATCACTACTACCTCCAACATTAATCCTCAACATCATTGTACAATGCATAAATGATGCAGGTGGAAAATAGTCAAAGAAATGGAGGAAATGTATCCAAAATAATTGTAAATTACCAGCTTGAAGAAAAAATATTCAGAATAAGAAGTATCTAACAGCAAGATTAATTAATGCCAACAATTATGAGAAAAGGTCAAAGACTTGAAGAGCAAATAAAAGACTTCAAAAGGATTTGAGTTTCACTACTACTGCATTTATTGTATAAGAAATCACCTATGGACTAATATAATTGAGGCTATACATCTTCAATGGCCATCAATCCAGATAATATATGAACAGACCTCCTCTTCTAGCACCAAGTTGAAATACAAAAGACAACAAGAATTAGAAGATAAACTAGCACTGTGCTTTAAAGCTAATCACTTTCTTAAATAGTAAAAATAGGACAGAGCTAGAAGAATTGAAGATATGACAAGACAGAGACTATATTGCAAATCAAGAAAGACTGACAAAGAAAAATCGATGAACAATTTGAAAGAAAATGTGATGGCATGAATTTTTCATTACCAAGTTTCTAGAAAAGTACACTATGCTAAGACAAGTCGGAATTCCAGATATACATGTCTTCAATGAGTTAATGCACCAAAATGAATATGAAAAAAGAAGGATGATGCCAAAGAACAGTCAACAAGCCACCGGCCATAGGGATCTCCCACGTGGAAAGTTGTTCTCCCAAGATATTGAAGAGTTATTTTTCCTTCAAAATGAAAATCAAACATCTGCTTTGTCATCAAACCAAATTTTCCAAGTATACCGATGCTCGATGAGAACTTCGAAAAATTAAAAAGTGTAAAAAATACCCGTATAGCCGAACAATGGACAGACTTACATTTGTTGTAGCAACAGAGAAGAAGAACAATGAAAGAAAAAGGGGCTTGAAACAAATAATCTAAGAAGAAAACAAAAAACAATTATTTGATTTTGATTTTTTTATTGCCGAGAAGCTCCTTACAACAGCTTAAAAGTTAATATACGGGTTTAAAAGAGTATCAGTGTGAACAATAGAGTCAAAGTGTATCGAGAGAAAAGTAACAACACTGATTTGATCAAGTGTGGTTTCCTTTTTTACAAGAAGAATGATAAATACAAATGAAAGAACATCAGAGATGAAATACAATGTTAAAGAGTATAAGTGGAAAGTATCGCTTAAGTCATCTTCCAAAAATATATTTTTCAATGTGCCAAGAAGTATGGATAGCTATTCAACAAACAAGTTTTTGTTAGATAAGATTAGTTCTATATTTTCTAGATAAGAGGACAACTTGCTAAATTTGTTAAGCAACTATCCCTCTTAATGTGTAAAGATATTTTATATTTCCTAGAACTATTCCTAGATATCTCTAGGATATTTGTAATAAAAGTTTGTATAAATACTTTAGTTTGTGAAGTGTTTAGTGTGGAATAAAATTGCTAAGAACATTATAGAAATTTTGTTGGTACATTGGAGGCTCACATGTGTTGATTTCAAAGCACCAGTCTGGACAATAGCCAATTGGATTTCATAATTCAGGATTCATGCGATAATTTGAAGGGTAAAGTACTTTATTTCTATCATTGTTTCCTTTTCTGAGTTACATACAATTTCATATATGTTGTTCAATCTTAATGATTAATTAGGAGTATTACTTCAGGACTAGTGTAAAAACTCTCTGTCTTAACTACTTAATCATTTAAATGTTTTCTGCTGATTTCCGAATTCAGGAATTCTTAATTTCTCCTAGTCACGTTTGACCCCTGCCTCCTTCCTCTTTTTCCGGATCAAAGGATCCTTCATTTCCGTTTTATCCTAAAGCAAGCCATTTCATCAAAACAATCTATCCAAATCTCTGAGGGTTATCTACCTTGCCCTGAATACATTAACATCCTTTTGGCCTTGCCTTCTAGTTCTGCTTGCTAGACTTTGACTCCATAGCCCAATGGACTAGTAGATCCCTCTTTAATTTGTCTTTAAGTAATCTTATTTTCCACCAAACATTTCAAAACCAAAATCAATTGTTCTATAATAACTAGCCTAAAACATTAAACTAAAACAAAGTTAAATCATAAAGAGAGAGTCCTCTCTGAAATTTAGGAAGGCTAGATCCTAAATTTCCAAAGTAGGTTTGTGGTTACCCCTAGTTTTATTAAACTAAAAATCAAAAGCCCACAATCTTTAGAAATTACTAGGGCGATAACATACTAGCTACCATACTGGGGAACTAACCAATCTTTAGTTTTAAATTTAGTCTTAAAGGAAGATCTTTCGTTTATCTTTTTAATTTAGGATTATTTTTAAAGGGTTGTGGGTATTCATAAACAATCATTCTGGCTTCTAGGAAAACCTACTATACCAGGTCTGACCCGGATCCTAAGTCTGCAGTTATAGTAGATAACCCAGAATAGATTGGAAAAAATAAATTGTCAATTTAGAAACTGAAGTACCATTAAGAAAGCTAATTCTTTACCCAAAGAATTAGTGAGCTTATCTAATATTGATTTTGATTTCAAGTTTGAAAAATCATTGTTTAAAATTAAATTTGAAACTGATTTAAAAGATACTGTAATAGATCCTGTTTTTACTTCTTTCCTGAAAGCAAAACATAATATTATTTCAGCAAAAAGAAAATTAGATAAATCTGAATCTCAAAGTCAAATAGAAAGGATTAATGTTACACTGATTAAAGACATTGATGATTCTATTAAATTAGCCCATTTATTATCTCACATTAAGCCTCCAGTTTCTCAATTGCACACAACAATAATTCCAGCAGCAGATTCAATGGATCTCCTGTAGTAGCTCGCATGTCCTAGAAAACCTGTCACTCCCCTTTTATTTTTGGGTGCAGGAAGACTCAAAATAATTTCTATTTTTGCGGGGTCAACCTAGATACCTTTGTCAAAAATGAGATGGCCAAGAACTACACTTGCTTTGCACATTAATCTGATTTTTTATCACTCAAGGCAAGATGAGCTTCTTGGCAACGAAGAAGCACCTTTTCTAGATTTTTGAGGCCCTCCTGAAAGGAATTACCAAACACAGAGAAGTCATCCATATAGGTTTACACACAGTCGAGGTCAGCAAAAATGGCCAGGACTGCCGTTTGAAAGGTAGGTAGGTCATTACATAGCCCAAAGGGAAGAACTCGGTAAGAAAATGTACCCCATGGAAATGTAAAGGTGGTTTTATCTTGATCCTCGGGTGCAATATGTATCTGGTTATAACCACTGAAGCCATCTAGGAAAGAGAAGTACTTCTTACCAGCAAGGGTATCAAGCACCTGATCGATGAAAGGAAGGGGGAAGTAATCCTTAAGAGTGGCTTTGTTCAGTTCTCTATAATCAATGCAAATGCACCATCTACCATATTTTTTCAGGACTAACACCGATGGGGAGGCCCACTGGCTGTCAGAAATAGGATAGATAAAATCAACATCCAAGGGTTTTTGCAATTTTTCTTTTACAACTTCTCTTAGAGCTGGGTTCATACGCCTTTGGGGCTGTCAGACAGGTCAGGCTCCATCCTGAATATAAATATGATGAGTAAAGGTTTCAAGAGGGATGCCTTTCATATCTTCGTTACCCCATGCAAAGGCATCAAGATGGTTTCACAAAAAATTCACAAGCTGCTCTTGCTGGGATGAATCCAATTCTGAACTAATATGAAAATATTTTCCTGCACTGATCTCAACAAGAGTGGTATTAGGCTCGAGAGTACACACAGGCGTTGCTAGATATGGTGATGAGGGAGTTTGAGAATTGTGACTTTCCTGAAAATCCAAACTAAAAATTTGGCTTAATGACTCAAAATTAGGCATGGTGTCTTGATTATTCAAGAAGTCATGTATCTCACTCTCCTGTGAGGAATCAACACAATGATGTAACATGGAAAAAGACTGAGTCTCCTCATCACTACTATAATCTAGCCACAACGTGTCTCGGAGCTCTTGAATGGATCTAGTAGGTGGATATAAGGCAACCTTCTTCCTAGAATATCCATGGGAAATATACATGTCACTAGAACGACATCCAATGTAAGCATCGACTGTAGCAAGCCATGGTCATCCCAAGATCAAGGGATGTCCTCCCACATGATTCTTTGGATGAAGTACAATGAAATCTGCGGGATATTCCCAAGAATCTAATGAAACTATCACATCATCCAACACCCCTTCTGGCTTGATTTTAGATCTATCTACCAATTCAAGCACAGTGGGAGTAGGAAGAATATTGAGCAATCCAAGTTGATCCATGGTTTTCTTGGTCATAACATTAATGGCTACCCCCAGGTATATAAGCACATTAGAGACAAGGACATCACCTATTTGAATGGGGACAACAGGGTTTCTGAGGTCAGTGTATTTTTCCATGGGTATACATTGGTCATTAACTCTGCTGCTCTTCCAATAAATTGAATGGTTTAGGGTTCCAATCTTATCCTTCTCGGCTTCTTGAGACAGAGATCCCTAATTATTTTTGTACATATGGGGATTTATTTAATAGCTTGGAGCAAAGGTACCTTTATAAAAATATTCCCAAGATTAGAAGCCAAGCTAGACTCAGGAACGGGGACATTCCTCTCCACAAATAGCCTCTCGGGGTAGGGAGGCTACTTTGAAGAGGATGGAAAAGGCTCTGAAGGTACGAGGATGGGCTGAATGGTGACATCTCTCACAGAATGGTCTGGAGTTTCCTCCTCACCTTTCTCTACGATAATCACCATAGGCTGCTTCTTATTTTCTGAGGTTACTATCTTCCCTAATCTCAACTAGAGATAATTGAATCCAACTGGCATAGAATGATATCTGGATGAAAAAAGCAGGTTCATAGAATAGATCATTTGTACATATTTTTTATTGGGATTTGGTATGGGTTGGGCAAGCAGTTGAGGAGGTCAAAACAGTGGAGGTAAAGGTAATGGTGGCATAGGTTGACTCATCTGAGGCAATGATGGTTGTGGCATTGGGTAAGGTGCATATGTTGGTGGGTATGATTGCATCGGTGCAGGATAGGAATGTTGTGAATGGTTTGGCCCTCTCCATCCTTGTTACCAAGATTGGGAGGGTTGTCCATAATGATATTGGTTCCCATGCTGCCAATGTTGAGAGTGACTAGTGTTAGGATAGGAATATGGATGTGCATTATAACAAAAAAAATGCGATGGAAGTTTTGGAGCCATACCCGCACTTACCCGAGGCGAGTTTCTTCGTGCTCCCATAGCATGCAATAATTCAGCTTCAGGTTGTCTTCCCTCAAATACAACTTTCAGCCTAGGTATGGAAGGACATTTCTCCATGGCATGGTTCTCTGCACAAATTTCACATTTATTAGTTCCTTTAACATCAAGAGGACATTCTCTTAAAATATGCTTTTTTTCTACATTTTGGACAAAAAATAGATAATGAATCTTGTTCCTCTACAAGTTTTTGCTAAAATTTCAAAGAGTCTATTTGTTTGCTAACAATATTCATTATTTCAATTTTCATATTATCCATTTTTTCTCCAATCCAATGATCATAGCATCAATAGATTCAATTTTCTTATTTCTGTTTCAAATTACTTTACCGGATCTATATTGATTCCTTGAGAATTTCCTGCACAAGTCAAAGATTTGATCAAAAGGTTTCTCGGTAATATCTCCTTGTTGTAACAACTTTAAATTATTCCTAGCATCATCAGTAAGTCCATGTAAGAAAAATGTCCTAATGGTACTCAGAACAAGGTCCTAATGGTACTCAGATCAAATTTTTGTTTTGAACTTTGAAGGATATACATGAATCTCTCTAAGTAGTCCTCTAGGGTCTCATCATCATTTTGCACAATAGTAAAGATTTCATCTTGAATATCTCTAGTTTTACAATATTACTGATATTTCGACAAGAAAACTCTTTTCATATGTTCCCAAGAAGCTATAGTGTTTCCCCCTAGTCCCATGAACCAACGTAATGCTGCATCCTTAAGAGTTGCGGGAAGCAACTTTAATTTCTGAGCATCAGATGAATAATCATAGCTCCTACACAAAATATTAAACTCAAATAGAAAAGAGTCTAGGTCTTCGTGTACCTTACCATAGAAATGTGGAAGAGATGATGGTGGTATATTCTTACTTTTCAAAATTACATCAGGATCCACAATTGGGAATCCAAAAGTGGATTGCTCCTCATTTCCCTGATTTTCGCCAGTTCCCTCGGCATGGTCCTCGTGATCTGCCATTGTTTTTCCTCCAATCGAACCTGCTCAACATGCCGAGAAGGTGACTATGGGTTCCAATAGTCTCCTTCTTACCATTAGTGGGCTGTGTCACTCCTGGACTACTGTTGCCAGAGTCCAAGTGGACAATTCTTGGGTGATGAGTCTGGGTTTGTTTAGACTTTCTGCCTACAAAAGAAGGCCCACTATGAGAATTGTTTTTAGATTTACCAGTATTTCCTCGACCCTTAGCGGGCTTCGGACCCCTACCCCTTTTAGGCATTCATTTCAAAAAATGACAAAACAAAAATTCAATAACATGTTGCAATTAAAAAAGTAACTCAACACCTATAAATTCCTTCAATCAATAGAAGCACACTGCAAAAACAAATAAAAAATAGTAGACTTACCGCTATTGCAGAAAAATGGAAAATTCTTACCAATTCAAATCGCCTCCCCAAAAATGGCGCCAAAATGTTGGGTGCAGGAATCGCAATTAAGAAAAATCCTTTCAACACTTAATTTTCAACCTGGGGTTCATAAAATTAGAGACGAAGCACAGGGAATGCCAGAAGTGGTATGAACTTTTCCTATCTATTCCTACTTCTCAAATCAAGATCTTGCAGAATTGAAAAGAAATATCACACACCAATTTACACCAAAGTAGTATAGTGTCAGAAAGTGAAAGAAAGTGCTTTGCAAAGAAATAAAATAAAGTAACTTTCACACTTGCTGTAAAAAAACTTGATTGCTGAAATGAAATTCTATGTTTATCTCCAATATGGGTGTTGGCAGGTTCATAGGTGGGCCCTTGGAAATATCCGTCTTCTTAAGGATTTTCCTTCCCGCACCAAGCCGTTGTTCCTGTACTCCTGCAATCTGCTTGCACTAGTACAGCTACAGTACTTGGGTGTGGGAAGTATATTTTTCACTTGCATTAGAGATTTATGTCTTCGTGCAGGGGGCTCGAAGCTTCTGGCTTCGAGCACTCTGTTCCTGTAACAGGATATTGATTCCTGTATCGAAACAAAGATTCCTGCACCAATTTTCCAATTACTTTCGAGAAAAGAAAGTGTGTGTTAATCTATGAAATGAATTTGCAAAGAGCGAATCCAAATTCGGAAATAACTTGCACATGTCAAAAGGAAGCTTCAACCAAAATGAATCTTGCAATGAAAATAAAATTGAAATAAAACAAAACTCCAAGAGTTAAAGCACACTTTCTTCAATGCAATGAAAGAAATCCTAAAGCATGACAACATGCTTTTATCCCTGCGATAGTTACTTACATAAACCAGATCTACCTCTAATCTTTGTAGACTTGGAAATGTTCACTTTAATTATTCAGATTTAAGGTTTAATTCTTTCCTTTTAGAAATATAAAGTGCAGGCACAGATCGATGTATGGTAACAAAATTTGTTCATCAGTTAACCAGACCTCTTTTAATTGCTAAGATTTAACTCTTAATATTTAAAAGACTCTTACTTACTAATGAACATTCACTTGCAGATATAAATTGAATGCTTGCAAAGGAAAGAAATGAAACAATCTTGCTGTGATGAACCGAAAGACTAAGTTGCATAAATTATAATCACACTAGTGCAGGAATGTGCTTGCACTGCTCCAGGCAGAAATCAATTACGATTCATAGAAAGGGAAGTGACTGAAAATAAATTGAACTGTAATTAAACACACCACAGATCCGTCACACTTGACCGTTATGGGAATGAAACCAGAATTCTTATAAATATATAAATAACAAATTCAATCCACACATTACATAAATAAAATCAACACACACACCTTTAACTGAACGAAAGCACGAGAGGGAAAATGAGTTGGGTTGGTTGGGCCCTACCCAACCAGTTCGTTTCCTGTTTTAGGAAACATAAAGATTTAGTGCTCAGAGATGCATCAGTGACAGATCAAAATTCAAGATGTAAAAAACATGGCGTAGCTCCTTGTATTAATTCAATTCAACAAAAATACATTATAAGTATAGATCCAGCCCAAAACGAGCGCGACAACACAAAGTTACAAAATTTCCAGAGTTACAGTAGCATGGATATCTCTCTCTAATTTCCTATCTAAAATCTATATTTATACAACCCTTTCGACCTTGGCCATAAAAAAATTACATACTGTCATTCTAATTCTAGCCTTTCGGCTTGAAATAAATAACAACCAACGTTACAAAATAAGCCATCAACTATAATAAACGCTAAACTATTCGTTGTCTGACGATCCAATATTTAGCCATATCCCTGATTATCCTCCACTCTGAATGCCACTAAAGATGACCACGACTGAATGGGTTGAGCTGGAACGAAAAGCCCGCGTTAGGTAACGAGCTGTTGCGAAAGTCTAGGAGCGTTTACTGCCAATGGTGCAGGAATATGCCTGCACTAGACCATGCTGATTCGAGATTAATACATTCGCTTATCAAAATTATTAATTCAGTACTTACTAAGCCAAAATTATGAAATATAAACTAGTGTAGGGATAGGACAATATTTTTGGACTAGTGCAGGTATATGGAAGTTTATGAGGATAAAACAAAGGTTTTTGATTGTGATTTTAAGGTAGGAAAGGTGTTAAAAATGAGGCATTTTCACCTACTAACACATGTCCTCTCCATTGTAGGTGGTAAGCTAACCACCACTTTCACTACGAAGCACCAAATATGAATCATCCATGTGTGATAAAATCCATTCAATCACTTTTGCATAAGTTATGATTGGGGACCTGCATGCAATCCTGTGTATCCTATACCATTTAATGTTGATGTATACTTCCTTACCTTCCAAATCTTCAAGCAATTGCTTCTGCATGAATGTGTCTTTAATGTCTTTCCATGTGACATCGGTAGATTTGTCTATGAAGGATTGTGTATTTGAAAGACTAAGAATGGTAGGATTTGTAACTTATATTGCTTCTTTAGTGCTTTCTTATGAAGGTGATTTTGAGGCCACTCGATGGGTAGTAGGAGGCATCATTTCAATATATGATGAAAAAGTATTAATACTAGTAGCTGGAACACTTGTATGTGGAAGCACACTCATGGAATCATATATTAGCTTAAAGAAATCCTCTATTTATTACAAGCAATAAATTTTCAAATCATGTTCAAAAGGCCATCAAATGTAGCTGAGAGTATAATCCTTTCAAATATGAGACATGGTTACTTATATAGGATTAAATATGCATTAAAATAAGGAGGACACATTGTCGAAGAACGAAGGAAGATAAAGGGTCACAAGAGGCCTTCATGGTGTGCTAATGCGCTCAAGGAAGAGAGAGTAGTCATTAAGGACACATGGCACACTGTAGAAGCACGAAGGAAGTTCATTCGTGGGTTCAAAGTGCCCTAATGCACTCAAGGAGGCTAACAGGGTGCACACCGAAGGGACGAAGGGGTTAGATTTCAGGCATTCCTAGTGTGCTTAAGAGAAATATGAAGGGTGTAGGCACACTATCAAAGCATGAAAGAGAAAACATTCATAGGTTTAGGGAGTGCTCATGCGCTCAAGGAGGGCGTAGTTCTTCATGCCGAAGGAGTGCACTCAAAGGGAAAACTTGTCTTTCTAGGGCATAATTTTATGAGACAATCAGTCCTTCGCTTCCACAAGTGTGCTCTAGCTTGGAATGGCTCAAGAACAATATAAAATGATTGAAATTTTGAGAGGAAGGATCTACAAGGTCTTATATATTATGTCTCAATCATGCCTAGAATATGAGGAGTTACAAAATGTGAAGAGTCACAACCTGCGACTGCAAATTAACTCTTGTACTAGAGAGAATGAACTAAAACGCTAGCAAAGAAATTGCAAAGAAGTGAAATGAAAACAAGGAAATCAATATCGACATAAAAAATATCAAAGGCAAGAAATTTATTCAACATGCAAAACTTACTTGGAATGAAGATCGACAAAGAGCTCCCTTACTCAAAGAAGTGAGATCAACCTAGATGAGAGTGGGTATGTGCAAGAATTATTAATTGGGTTGATTATAAAGAGATTTATAGAAAATCTATTTCATGCATGCTCACCACTTATCGATGGGTGAATGAGTTAGTTAAGTGAAGTGAAGTGGGCTCCTATTTTATAGGAGTGTGCCCACATGCAACATGAAAAACACATGCATGATTTGAAGAGGGTGCAAGTATTCATGTTAAAGGAATGCACTCAAGAGGGGGTAACACTTACTCAGCATGAAGGAGTGTGATCCACTAGGGCAAAATTTTTCAACCCGAAGAAGCACGCTCAACTAGAGTGCAACTCTTCATCATCTTGAAGTGCGCTTTTGTCCAAGGAAGGTGCTTTTTCTCTTGATTTTGTGTGTGTGTTGCATGGTGAACAAAGCTAGTTGCTAAGTCAACAAAATCTATGTCTTCACCCATCTTTGGACAAGATAACACAAACACTCTTAAGAATAAGGCATCAACACTTATAAAAGATGACTTAGGAGGATGTGACATTAAGAAAAAACATAAGGACAGTCAAGAAAACAATGCGACGACACTAGATAACTTGGAACGAAAATTCACGTATGCTCTAAAATTGAGTTAGACCAAAATTTTGGTGGGTTTTGTCAAGGAGATCCCCAACTTATCTATTTTGGTTTCATTTTATGCACAAAGTCTTAAATTTCCAAGAAGTATTGCTTCAATTAGTGAGTCACATCATCTCCCCATTCTACCTAATTATAGATATAGTCTTCCTTGCTCTATTACTCGATGTCTTGCCACAATATTTGTGGGGATGTTTTCTAATACCTTGTTCATGCTTTCCACTTGACCATTCACCCATGGATGATACAAGAATATCACCGTATGCTTAATTCCATACTTCTACATAAGTCTTTCTATCATATGTGATGTGAATTGCGCTCCTCCATCTGGAAAAATCTCTCTCGGAGCACCATATCGGGAAAAAATCTCTTCAAATTGAAAATTTGAAACAACCTACTCTATTGCTTTCACAATAGCCTTGGCTTCCACCCACTTGGTTACATAATCCATGCAGACCAAAATATGAATTTTTTGATGTGAAGGTGGGTTGAAAGGACCAACGAAATTGATAACCCATTTTTTGAAAGGTTCAAGAACTACCTGGGGCTGTAATGGCATTTCATTTGATTGACCAGGATGACCCTTTCGTTGGAAACTATCACACCTTCATAAATATTCTCGTGCATCCTGAAAGATAGAGGGCCAATAATATCCCATATGCAACACTTTATGCCCTGGCCTCTTTTTTATCACTCCACCAAATCTCCGAGGTTGAGAAGAGACCAACAAAGGTAACCACAGACCAAGCTCTCGCCAAGTAGCTAGCCCTACTAGGCAGGAGAGGGCTCTCTATAAGGGATAATATCAAAAAGGTTTGGATCAATTAGTTTTTAGGCTAGGTATAGTAGCACAGGAGTTTTGATTGGTTGATTTGGGTGCTGGATGAGTTAATTAGGCCAAAGAGGAAATTAGTTCAGGGCAAAAGGACCAGCAATTGCAGACATTTGATGGGGCAATGTAGGTAGGTACTTTAACACTTTAAGGAGATTTGATGGAGTGGGTTAGACTGGTGAGGTGCTAAAAAGAGCATGACATACATGAATTCTTTTTAAACTGAAGAAATGGAACACAAGTATGATGATTCTCCCAAAACAGAGCATTAAACATGAATTCTTCTTATCTCACTTAAGGATCAACACATTATAGAAGTGACATGATCATGGAAAGTAAAAAACATTCATAAATATGTAAACATAAGAAGAAACTATGTCAAAATACAGTACCACAAGAATCCCACCAAAATAGCTGCAACTCTGTCAATAAATTCCTGCCAAAAGTCTGATTCAATAGTGTTCTCTGATCAATACAACAACATCCAACTCTTGCAATGAGAAACAAGGTGGAAGGTATAGGCCAAAAACTGATTATCCCCAGCTCAAGGGTTGAATCCCTAACTCGAGGAACTGATCCACAAAATACTGAACTGAAAACCTAAAGACTAGGGAGGTCAACAAACTCATCCCTAACTTTAGTGAAACTGATTCATCTTAGCCAAAAATCCACTTTTACCTAATGTATCTACCCTCAAGTAACTAAAAGTAGCTTAATTACATTCACATAATTAAATTAAATCAGTTAAATTTATGATTTCTTGGACCAAACTGAGAAAATATGATTTTTTTTGAAAAACTTAGAAAACTAGTAGGAGCGCAGCGCCAAACATAAGAGCACAGTGCCAACTTCAAGGCTAAATTTGAGGGACTTCCTGAAATCCAAATTGAGCTCAGGATAGCTCATTGGAAAGATAATGCTGTCTAGTTTCCAAAACTGCACTTGGTTTTGGAAAATGATGAGTTCAAGGCCTCCAAAACTGAAATATCCCAACACTGCTTCAAAGCGCAACACAAACCTGAAAATAAGGGCAGAAAGGTGATTTTTTAGGTATTTTTGGCCATTTCTCCCTCCTATATTGTCCAATTTTTGAGTGCCAATAGTCAAAATTGCATGTATAAGGCCTTATTAATCCAATGGTGGTGGATATTTTTCATTTGGAGGCTCCTAGAGAAAGTGCAGAGCCCTAGGCGTTGCATTTTTGACAAGTTGACTCTATTGAAAACTATGGCAAAATTTGTCAAAATGCCCAAAATTTCAAAAGTTGGGAAGAAAATAAAAAATTTTATGGATAAAGTGTTGATGATGTGCCTCAAACAATTAGGGAGGCATAAGCAAGGCTCTCAAGCTTATCTTCCTCCTTTTTCTTAATTAGGGTTTGCTTGTGTTTTTCCTCGAATTGCTTAAGTTTGATGTTACATATCTTGTTTCTTGTGATGTACCTATTGGACATGTTTATGAGCATCTTGTTATATTTTTTTTTTCCTTTTGGAGGAGCTTCTCAAGGTGGAGGTTTACCCTATCTAGCCATATCTCTCTATCATCTTCAACCTCCTTGGCAATCCTCTCCTGAAAAGTGAGGTTTTCAGCCTCAAGTTTATGATGTTGTAGAGCTCTCTTAAGACCTCTTGTTTTTGGTTTTGTTCTGCTGGTTTGAATGTCATCATGGTCAGAATTACCAAGTGACATCATAGCCTTACCTCTTTTTTCTTTGATTAGCTCTATCTCCATGATTACTTACTGATATTTCAGCTGCTTATTCTGCTTCTCAAGGAATGATATGACATACTAAGCTCTAGCCATGTTATCCTGCAATTATTTGATCATGGCATCCTTCTCTTTGATGATTAGCTTTGAGGTCTTCTGATCATCTTGATCATCCAAATACATCAACTCAAAGTATTTTTCTTCCTCATGAAGGTCTTCCTCTTCATGGAAAACTGTCTCTTTCTACTGCTCATCCTAGTGCACCTGCTTTGCTGATGAAGAAGGTAAGGCCCCTTCCACAATCTGTGGAGAAAACACTTGCCTAGGTCCCCTCTCATAGGTTTTGACCTGTTTGTCCTTTTTGGTCTTTTTCACTGCACCCATGCTAGATGATCTTGTTTCTTTTTGAGGCACTGATACTGGTGATGGAATTGGTATAACAGGCTGAGATGGTGGAGTAATGAAGGCATAATTCTCAATGAATGTTTCCCAAGCAATTTTAAGCTAATTAAGATGATGAAGAACAATTATCTTGATAATAGAATGATGAAAAAGGTCGTTCATCTAATTCTCTGGCTCTCCGCTCTACACTTTGTAAGCCATCTTGTCAATGCTCCTGTATAAATAATGAGGGATGTTGAGAAATTTTACCCTTTTGAAGTTCATAAGCAACTTGATGTGATATGAGTACATTGGGGATAATTTACCCTCATAAGTGAAGTACTTCATGATGATCTTCATCATGGGAGAAAATCTGTCAAGTAGGTGGCTGAAAGGAAAAAACTTCTTGTTCTCATTTTTGTATCTTGGCTTGAGGAATGATTCATATTGCTGGGCATCTATGTTTATGGCCTTGAACCATTTCTCCCCAACATTGGGTATCCCTGTGGTTGTAGCAATAATATCAGCGGATATGGTAAAGGTCACCCCTGCAATGGTGACTTGATTGTCTTGAATATTGGAGATGAAAACTTTGGTCAATGCAAGGTGATGTTGAACTCTATGGACTAGCTCACAAAACTAAAAGCAACCCACATGTTTGAATCAAGTGACTATCATGGATGAGGCCATTAACTCTCTGGTGTCAGATGGCCCAAGCCTCAAAATCCTCCCTCCCTTGTGTGGTCTTCTTTCCTCTATGTCCTGCTCTATGAAATCTCTTTCCTCCTCCATGTGTTTGTTTTATTTTAGAAACCCTAGGGAAGGAGAAGGAAAAGGGGGTAGGAAGTAGGTTTAGGGAGTGGGAATGGGTGTTGGAAAAATTAGGGAAGTAGGGAAGGGATTTAGGGAGCTTAGGGAAAAGGTAGGGGGTAGAAAAACTTAGGGAAATAGGGTATGGGAATTTATTACAGGGATAGTGAGTCTACCTAGGAAATTTGCAGCCTAGGATTAGGGTTTTGGGAAACAGGGCTTGGGAATGAGGGATAAAGTTATGGATGGATAGGGAAAGTGTTTTTTGAGATGTGGGATGGATAAATTGTGTCTAGGGAAAACAATTTAGCATGTGGGAATAAAATTAGGTTTTCTTAGCTTTTAAAACATGAAATTAAGCATGAAGAGGGTTTTCATCACAATTTGATTATCAAGAAAAGGTAGGAGGTCATGAAATGATGTACTTACTTGCTAGGAGTTGTAGATAACTTAAATTGAAGGTTTGAATGCTTGGAAGAAGGTTTTGAGAGTTGTGGGAGCTTGCAAAGGAAATTCTATAGGAGCACAACGCTGAACGCAGGAGCGCAATGCCCTTCATATGAGTGCAACGCCCTTCATAGGAGTGCAGCGCCAAATTTCCAGGAGCGCAGTGCCCTTCACAGGAGTGTAGTGCCTTAATTCCAGGAGCGCAGCGCCAAGCCTAGGAGCGTAGCGCCTCCAAAAATTTTGCCTTCTTTGCATGAAAATTCGATTTTTTGGCTAAGGGAAGTGAGAGATCGATGGATCAGAGTGAAAATGAGCCTCTCCTTAGTCTTTGATGTCCTTATAGCTTGATGAAATTTTCAAATTTGGTCTTGGGACCCACTTTCCCTTTCCACATTTCAACTTAAACATTGCAATTTTTTACCTTTCTTTTGATGTTTTGAATTTGATCAGTTGGTGGAATTTTGAACACTGAGACTTTTGGAACTTTGACTTTCTTGGCATTTGGAACCATGAGTACTTATTACATATAGAAAACATGAAATTACATATTGAAATTGAAATGAAATTTACAAATTAAGCTTTACATTGTAAAGATGTGTTTATTCGTCACTCTTTAACTTTTTGGTCTTTTATTAATGCAGATGGTAGTTTGATGGACCTTGAAAACCCTAGACCTAGTGGAAACCCTAACTAAATTAACTTCATGGTGAGATAACTGAAAAGGTGATAAAAACTCATGAATGATGGACAGTAAGCATAGTGATGAAATGAGTTAGAAAGTAATTAATTTTTTTGAAAAGAGTGAAACTTGATCGAAATTTGCACCAAGTGACCAAATTTTTGCATGACCTAATGGAATGATAAAAATTTTCAGAATGGGACACTTAACATGACATGAAAGAGTTAATGTGATCATTGGTGGAAGGATGCAAATACTTACACTAACACTCTTATCTGCAAAATTCCCTCCACAAGGGCCATCATGAGAAACCTTCAAGACTTCATAGATGTCATCCTCTCCTACACAGCGTTGGATTTGTTGATCGACCCTTGTATGGAAGAGATATCCTACTATCCAAGAATATCAGGAAATATGATGAATAATCTTCCTCTATTCCCTGTATGACATGTGACGAGGCACCTTTCCTGTAGCAAGATAGTTAGCAATATCAGCATACCAAGGAGCATTAATAGAAATTGCAAGAATATGTTCATCCAGGAAATTATCCTCTATGGGTGTGCCTTCATCATTAGTATCCAATCTAGACAGAAAATCATCAACTACATTATCCTTCCTTGATTTGTCTACTATTGTAATATCAAATTCTTGAATCAATAGTAACCATATTGTAATGCGAACATGGGTGATAGGTTTATTCATAAAGTACCAGATTGTTGTGTGATCAGTATGCACAAAAGTAGGATATCCAGTAATGTAGTATCGAAATTTATTTATGGCATAAATAATAGCCATGAATTATTTTTCAGTTACCGTGTAGTTTAATTCAGCAAGAGTCAAATTCTTGTTGACATAATAAATTGCATATGGATTCTTATCTTCCTGATGTCCTAGAAATTCAACAACTGTTATCTTAGAGGCATTAGAATGGATGTGAAATGGGAGTGCCCAGTTTGGTCCTCACAATATTGGAGCTCAAAAAACAAGTTCCTTGATCTTCATGAAAGCCACTTCACAATCATCTGTCCACAAAAATTCAGCATCTTTAGTTAACAGTTGAAAGAGTGGAAATGCTACCTTTGAAATTTTTTTCTACAAAATGTCTATAATAGCTAGCACAACCAATAAAAATACGTACCTATGTGGGTGTCTTAGGTATAGGAAAATGTAATATTACCTCTACCTTGGCAGGATCAACTCGAATTCCAACAACTGAGAGAAAGTGCACCAGAACTATTCCCTCTTCCCTCATCACGTGAAATTTGACTGTACTCAGAGAAACATGGGTCTACTTGCATCTCTTGAGTAATTTTTCTAATTTTTCTAATGCTTATTCAAATGAGTCCCCGTATGGAGTAGAGTAATCCATATAAATCTCGACACTGTCATCAACTAGATCAGAAAAAATTCCCAATATTTCCCTATGAAATGTTGCAAGTGTATTACAAAGACCGAATGGAAGGACTTAGTATGCGAAAGTTCCCCAAGGGCATGTAAAGGTGGTTTTGTCTTGATCCTTAGGGGCTATCTGGATCTAATTATACCCACTAAACCCATCCAGGAAGGAGAAGAACTTCTTCTCGACCAAGGTATCCAGGACTTGGTCAATGAATGGCAAAGGGAAATGACCTTTTTAAGTTGCTTTATTTAATTCCCTATAATCCACGTAGATCTTCCACTTACCATTATTTTTAGGAACGATAACCAGTGGGAACACCCATTGGCTGTCTGAGATGGGGCAAATAAATCCCACATCTAGTAACTTATGAAGCTCGTCTTTGGAAATGTTCTTGAAGGGGGGGTTAATTCTTCTCTAGGGTTGTCTTACAAGTTGACAATATTCTTTAATATATAGATGATGAGTGCATAAATCGGCAAGGATCACCTTTCATATCTGTATAATCCCAGGCGAAGGTTTCCTTATGGTCTTGAAGAAATTTTAGGAGTTGTTTTGTCTAGGATTTTGAGAGATTCGAGTTGATGTTAAACATTTTCCCTAGTTCTATTTCAATGGGGATACTATCATGAGACAAAGTTTCCGGTATATTCTCAATTTTGTTTTCTAGTTCACAATTTTCTTGTTTTTTACAGCTCATGATAGATTCCACGATTTGGCGAGTTGAGTCAGAAAAAAAACAGGGATCATTGATGAAAGTGTTAATGAAATCATCCTCTATTTCTATTTTAAATTGAATAGCCTGCCCAATGGTAAGGACTGATTTGAGTTCTTCGTTTTCAGGTTCTGATCCTTCCATTGGTAGGGGTTTTTGTTTGAATTGTGGTTTCCTTGATGGTCTTGGTTCCACAAGAGGACAAAGGACGAGATTGTTTGTGACCTTCCCTTCATATGTAACCATATTTTCAGATCGACACCCAATGTAGGCATTTTCAGTTGTAATCCAAGGTCTTCCTAAAATCAAGGGGTGGCCACCAGCTTGGACTACATTTATAATACCAAGAGATCAATAGAATAGTGCCATGAGTCGACTGAAATAGTGATATCCTCCAACTTCCCTATTGGCCTCACCGTGGACATATCTGCGAGTTCTAAAATAATAGGGGTTGGTTTAAGATTGTGAAGACCCAATGTGTGCATAGTTTCAGAGGTGATGACATTTATTGCGACACCCAAATCTACTAGTACATTTGGGATTTCAATCCCATTGATTTGTACTGTCAAGATTTGGTTCCCTAGATCCCCATATTTGATAGGCATAGAATTTCCCAAGATGATGTCAGACAACTTTCCCATAACATGGATGGTGAGCGGGTCCCTTGATTTATTTCCAGGCTTTTTAGAACAATATTATTTGAGTGTTTTTGCATAAATTGGTACATCCCTCATAGCTTGAAGTGGGGGAATTTTGACAAACAAGGTTTGTAATTCCCCTAAAAATTCAAAATATGCTTGAGGGTTCTGTTTACTCAGGGTCAGTCTTTTAGGATAAGGTGGATTAGCTTAACTCTATAACAGCTAGCTAGTTGAGGAGGTGGTTGATTTTTAGTGTCTTGGTTTGGTTTATCCCCAACTACACTTGGTTCTGGTTCCGTGACTTCATTTTCAACTTGTTCAATAATGATAGGTGAAGTCTGAGCATTCACTACCCATCCATATCACAAATTTATCTCATTACATTCTGCGGTAGAGATTCTATACGAAGGAAGGTTGAGAGTGTAAGCTTGTTGAACTCCCTTATTGTTGGGATTTGGATTAGGTTGGATGGGAAGTTGAGGACGAAGGGGTGGATTACTAGAAGGAATATTGGAAGGCAATTGCAGATGCTGTTGTGGCATAGGTTGGGGAAATTGTCTTGGAGGAGAAGTTCCACGCTAATTCTGGGACCATGAAGGGTTTGAATTGGTCTGAGGGAACCATGGTTTCCAAGGTGGGTATTAACAATATTGGGGCCATGCAAGTGAAAAAGGTACTGACTGAGGACCAATATTTAAATTACTCAAATACTGAAAAGGGTCCTGAGGCATACCTTAATTCATATTTGGTGGTCGCGACTACCATGGCTTCTTGGATCCCATAAAATATAGTTGGTCCACCTCTTTATTCACTCCCTAAAAGACTTCCTTCAATCCTGGAAGAGAAGGGCATGAGCTGGTTGAATGAATATGTTTTCATATTGCACAAGCTTCTACAGTGTTTAATGGACATTCCTTCAGTAGGTGTTTCTTCCTACATTGCGGGAAAAATATGGCCATGGTATTCTCCAATTCCATTTACTTCTGCTTTTATTTCAACGTGTCCATATGAACATACAATGTACTCAAAATATCAGTCCTCAATTGTCCAGCAAATTTCTGATTTCTGCCTTAGTGAACCCCCCACTGGATGTCTTCAATGGCCGAATTCCTTGTTTATTTCTTGCAGATCCTTGCAAACACTGAATTCACAACTTGCAGATAGTATCAAAATATTCTTTCAATATATCCCCTTTTCCTAGTATGTTTAAAAGCTCTAGAGACTCTTCCCTTAATGCCCGAAGAAGGATGATTTTAAAAATGTCCTTATCCAGGTTACTATGGCCTGAACTCTGCAGAGTATATTTGAAGCACACCACACAACCTTACATATTATCGTCTTCCTTCTGCATGAATTTAAAAATTTCTTCCTTGATGTCACGGGATTTGCAGTAATCCTAACACTTCTCTAGGAAAATATTTTTCATGTCATCCCATGATGAGATAGTTCCCCCCCCTAAACCCATGAACCATCAAATGGCTGTTCCCTTTAAGGTAGCAGGGAAAATCTTCAATTTCTGAGAATTAGCTATATAATAATACCCATGATAGACAATATATAATTAAAAAAGGAACGTATCTAGATTTTCAAAGGAAATCCCATGAAAATTAGGCAATGTTGTCAAAGGATTGGGCTTCATTGGTGCATCACCTACAATATACCCAATTGGGAAATCAATTGAGGAAGTTGCAGGTGCCATGAATATTTTCCAATATTCACTCAGGATCTCAATGGGTTCTACAGCAGATGACTGAAGTTGTTCTTCAACAGAGGGTTGGGTCTGTTTAACAATGGTTCCTTGATCATGTGGTGATGAAAATTCCTTTAAATATTTTCCTCTTTACTAGAAATTATTGATTCCTCTGATCCCCTACTTGTGACTTCCTCTCCTTATTCTGTCAACAGGAGTATTCCTTCTTCCGATACCCTAATTTCTACTTCTTCTTCTGTCATTTAAGGGGGTTCTTCTGATACCACGGGTAGTATTGGATGCACAACAGACGGCCCTTCGGATTTCATCTGAGTTCTTACCCTGACAACGACTCACGAAGATTCTTCTGATTCACCTTTTGCAATGAGTTATTGGATATAGGTAATCCTTCCTAAATCATTTCTTCCTCTCTTTAGGGGTCTTCCTCTATCCCTTTTATTAAGATCTCTATTCACACAATTGATGAGAAGAGAAACATTTAAACAAAATAACTATGCTCAAGATTTGGAGCAGGGCAAAAGAATTCCCTCCCCAGGATGAGATATTGGGAGTTTAAAACAAACAAACAATGAAATAAAGAAGATCAAGAAATATTAAGCTCGGGACCTAGAGCAGGGCAAGAGAAATTCCCTCCCTAGGACGAGAGATTGGCCCCTAAGAAATCAACAAAAAGGAAATAAATAACTAATGCTTCAGACCTGGAGCAGGGTAACACTTCCCTCCCCAGGATGAGAGATTGGTCCCTAGGAAATCAATAAAAAGAAAATAAACATAAAAACTATGCTCAGGACCTAGAGCAGGGTAACACTACCCTCCCCAGGATGAGAGATTTATCCTTAGACCAATACGAATTGTATTCTTACACCTTTGCTAGCCTCCCCATCAACGACGCCAAAAATTTGGTGTCTGAGTGTGAATGATATATTCAAACCCTTTCACATTGATTATCAATCTGGGATGCATCTGTTATTGAAAGGCTAATGTGCAAAATATATGCAGATGAAAATTACACATTTCTGTATTAATCGTTGATTCGATAATCTAAATGAAACAAGAAACCACTGTAACAACAATGAAAGAACAACACCAATGAATTATAAACTCGCAATACATTCACAGCAAGTAAGAATTACAGTAATTACATTAGCTGTCACAGCAATTAAATAAATACACAAAACAAGAAAATAAATTAAGCACACACAAAAATTATGCAGCACCTCGTCAGGAGAGTGGGTCCAACTCCTTAATCAGGGCTGCAATATAATCACAAACTCACGAAAAGAACATAAATATAACTTGCATTAAATTAATGAAAATTTCTGTTACAGATCTCAATTCCCTGCATAGACAACCCTCGATTCACAACTTCAAACCCTTTCTTATACAAATTATTACAATGGCAGTTCTTGAAATCTTGGCAACTAGTGCCTACAATTACATAGTAATTATGATAAACAAAACTAGATGCGAAAGATAGCAGAGGAAAGGTTCTGGAGCTGTTGTGCTGTTGCAGCGCTACCCAAGATAGCACTGCTATCTCAGTAGCTCTTCCTGGAATTGCGAATATGGTCATCTGACCACCGAATATGCAAAAATAGCTAAATTAGTAAATTTCTTAGGTAATAATCCTCGTGACTATGCTTCATTGAATATATACACCAAAATACATGATGAGGGGTTTACCTGTGAAATTTAGAACATGAATTGAATGTTAATGGTACAAATGGATAAAGGAAATAGGATAGAATGGAAGGAAAAGATGTGCAGGTTTGGCTCCCAACATCTTTCTTGAATCTCGGATCCAAACCCGACATAGACACAGAGTATGCAGCGGAAATCAGAGAGCTCAAAGAAAATAAGTCACTCAGAAATCAAAGGGAACTATTGCGACCCCATAGGTCATATTTATACTTCTGGCATGTCTTCAATGGTTCCTTCTGGATTAATGTGTTTCCATAAATAACTAAACGGTCCCAAATATGGAAAAACCCCTTCATTAAATGAAACCTAGATGCTCCCATAAACGGTAATGAAGCTATCTTTTCCAGATTTACTATTCCAACGGCTAGTTTTTTACACCTCTACGACCCAGTCAACCTCCCTACACATCTACTGTGAGCGCGTCGCACCCATCTGTGCATATACTCATGAACTAACCACCTGCAGATTCCCCCCCCCCCCAACACAGGCTTATTGATCAGGTAGTTTAAAGCAGAGAGGGTAGTGTCCGTCTCATCCCTCAATAATTACAAAATATTCTGGCAGTCCTCATCCCAATGGAATGTCACATTCTTCCTGAGTAAGTTAGTCATAGGTTCATTTATAAACACATAGTTCTAAATGTTTTTTTGATAGTATCCAACAAGGCCCAATAGTGAGCACACCGGTCTGACATTCTCAGGGGGTGTGATCGAGGGTCCATAAACTATGCGCTATCCCCTGGATTCTACAACTGCCCAATTTCTGCAAGTCACAATCTCTGTCCTCTCCACATCCCATGCTAGTGGAGTGCACTCGATCACAGGCTTTGTTGTATCACAAAGAACTTCTTGAATATTATGCAAATCTTGGCTAATCTTATGAAATCCACTCTCATAGGTGAATGTTAGGATAAAAATTTCCATCAGCATAGACCTTTCACTAGTACCTCAACATAGATCTGTCTCTAGATACCAATGATAGGTACCTTCAAGAAGGTGTGAATAAACATGTGGAACCATTCAGGTCTTGGTTCTATGCCCCATACCTGATTCCATCTAGACAAATGTTTACATGGATCATCCTTACCAGAGTAGACGTCTTCCATTCTGATGGTTGGACATTCAAACTGTAGCCGCATCCTATGTGGACATTCCTCCCAGTTTCCCATGTTTTCCTTATGATTTTCCCACCATCTTGCTGAAGTAGCACGCAACCTGAGATCCAAAGCATGGAATCTTTATCCCTCAGGCACAGTCTTTTCAAGCTCCCCTAGAAACATGTTTATATCAGTTAACCCATCATAGTGTGGTAATTTACATACCTCATATGTTATACATCGAAGAGATATGGTCACACGATTACAACACATCGCAGACACTTCATGCACCCAGTTTTTCTAGTTTTCTAATTTTTCATTGGAATTTGAGA
Source organism: Pinus albicaulis (assembly GCA_034641835.2). NCBI lineage: Eukaryota > Viridiplantae > Streptophyta > Pinopsida > Pinales > Pinaceae > Pinus > Pinus albicaulis. The sequence goes on from JAXQQM020072483.1 coordinate 54,453, forward strand.
AACATGAATTGTCCTTCTCCCAATTAAGATTTCCATCTGTTGTTGGGTTAATCCAATATTCCTCGCACAAAGTCAGCTTATTTATTTTATCATTATCATCATCAGCGTGCACATGCTTCGTATATCTTTGTCCTTCTGTAGGATCTAGAGGAATGATGAGCCTGACTACATTGCTTTCAAATTCCATTCTTCTTGTCTTAAGATTTATAACACCATCCATGTCAATAGCCCAGTCCAACCCTAATAGCGCAGGATAATGATCAGTATTGTCTAAAATTTGTATGACTTCAAAGTCTTCCACTACCTTAACCCCCTCGATATTGAGCATTACTTGCGATAAACTCCCTAATGGAATGATCTTCTGTTGATTTTCCACGTGCAGTTGAATGGTAGGCCACTCCAGCTTGGGTTCTCCCATGCGCTGCCATGTTTTCTTAGGTAGAAAATTTCCATCTGATCCCAGATCATGAATAATCTAGTCCATGTCATAAGCACCAATCTGCGTGGCTAGATGTATCTCTCTACTCGTTCTTTTCTTTTTCTTATATATTTTGTTAACAACTATCTGCTCTACCATCAACTGTTCCTTCTCTACGCAATTATCTATCAGAGCCTAAAGATTTCTTCATCGCTCTTTTGTTGCGTAGTAACTTTATGCATGCTTGTAGAAATGGTTTGATATCTTCATTTGCTCCTACTTCCTTCATTGGTCTACCTGATGTTGACACACTACCCTTTGCAAATTCTTTCTACGCTTCAACAAAAGTCTCCTTTGCACGTTGTAGATCAAACCCTTATTTGTTCTTAGGTGCCTTACGGATCCACATGTCAGTAGCTTGTTGCTTTCCCTTATCTTCAATAGTCGCTACACTGCTCCTAGTAACCACATTCACACTAGGATATTCTTCATGGGTTTCTTCTCTCACCATTTGAAGACTCTTTATTGGAGTCTATGCCTTTTTATCATGCATTTTAGCAATCAAGAAAGGACAATCTTCTATCACATGATAAAATTGTCTACAATATCTGCATGATTGTTGAACTGGATTAGGACAGTCGCACGCATAATGACCAACATCTTCGCAGTTATAGCAAATAACTTGTCCTCTTCCTTGACCAACTGATCCACCTCCTCATCCTCTTCCTCTACCCTGAAATATGCCACGCCTAGAGGGGGATGCTGGTGAAGTAGGCTAAACCTGCATTCTATATATTTCAGCTTTATCCAACATCATATCATAAGTGCGACAATGTTGCTCATCATGTCCTAGTGACAAACATAATCTACAAAATAACTACTTCAACTCAGGTTCATACTTTTTGATCCTTGGGCAGGAATCTGTGTCATGTAATCCGACGATTTGATAGATTTTTCACCATACTAGACTCTTCAATGGACTAGGGCCTCTGGCGTTCAGATAATTATTAAAGATAGGACAATGATCATTATGGTGCCCAACAACTTTAAATTTTATGCACCAGACCTCCGCGCAAACCTCCTTGCCCTTGTCTTTGCGCATGATTTGAATCTCTAAATGCATGGCTTCCAATTGATTATGAATCTGTTGAGTTTTAAGCGCAATATGTGTTGGGGTAGCTTCTAGTTTCAAATTACAACCTCCATAGCCACAACCTATGTGGAAATATTTTGTTGACCTAAGGGCTGGCACAGATGCAAGAGAAACATACAAATAAACCATTCCTTAGGTTGAGTATTATTGATGACAAATTCACAATCGCTGATAGTGAGCTTTAACCTTTTATCTGCCTCCCACACAGATTCATTAACTTCCTAATGAATCTCTTTCATTTCTGTAACCAGCTGTGCGTATGACTTAGGTTTCTTGAACTTCTCTTTTAGGGCATCTTTTATTTGGTCCATGTTGAGATTCAACAAGATGATGAGCTTAGTGAAAGAGTCGCCTTCACTAAGTGGGCCCGTAGGCTATTTTTGGCGCAAGTCTATTTTTAGACTATGTCTATTTTTAGATATGGTGATCATATTTCAGAAGTTGTAGGATGTTATTTGTGGATGGTTGGTCAAGTTGGAAAAATATATGAAATTCTATTTTTAGAATATTGGGGGAAGTCTATTTATAGATCGTCGATCTAAAAATAGAAGTGTCGATTATTATTAGTTCTTAATAATAGTTCGACACTAAACAACAACTTATTCTCTTGGAGCACTTAATTTCAGTGCATAGATTTGGAAAATTAGTGGGTTGAAGGAATTACGCAATTCGTATGGTTTATTGGTGGTTCATGCATGGAGGACTCAGTTAGAACTGAAGTGGCAAAGCTATGACAGAGTTGGAAGAGTAGTTCATGGAGTTGTATTCAATTTAACTCAGTTAGACTCAGTTGAGCTAGTTGTATCTAGTCTAACTGAATGATACACTAGTGAGAGTGGAGTGAATTAATTAGTTAATTAATTCAAAAATAATAACTCATTAATCAACTGAACAATACAACAGTTAACTACAGTGCATGTCAGTTCCAGTGGAGACCTAGTGGAGAGATAGGTGAAAGGGCAAGATGGACTATCTATTGTGACTATAGTGATGCATTTATTGCACCACACACACATTGGAGTTGCAAATGAGGATTGCACAGTGGAGGTAGACTGGCAGGAGGGCAGAGATTGGTGCATGGATTTGCAGATTTCTTCTATGTTAGTGTGTGATGATTGATTGTACTGAGAGTTTGTTGTACTAACATTTGTATGAGATTGTTACATGATCTACATGATACATAATATATGATAATTGGGGTTTTCAGCTTCACACTTTCCCGTTAAACAACTGTGTTATGTGCGATTATTTTTATTTATGCTTCACATGTGTTTGCAATTAATTTTCTACAAAATATTAACAATGGAATGATTATGTATTTTGAAAGAAGTTAAATATTGTGAGAACAGGGGAATATGGATGTATGCATGCTAAGTGTATACTAATTTCTACATGGTATCAAAGCAGTGTTAATTCTTGAAGATTGAAATTGTGAAGAATTGTTGAGTTTGTGCTGGTGGACAATTCGAATTTGCTATAGAAAATTCTTGGTGTAGAAGTTGAGTATACATTGAAATGTATTTCAATGGGTTGGGATTAGACTATGCCCTTGATGGGAGCTCTAATTACATAGCTTGGAAGGATAGGATGGAGGCAGTGCTGGAGGATAATGGACTGAAGGAGTTCATCGATAGTGATGTTCCTAAGCCGGGATCTAGCGATGCTGCATTACTTGACGTATGGAAAAAGAAGATAGCAAAGACAAGAAGAATTCTGTTGGAAGGTGTGAAGGACCATATTGTGTCCAACCTTCATGAGAAAGCCACTCCATTCTTAATGTGGAAGGATTTGACAGATTTGTTCCAAAGTAGAAGCGACTAGAGGAAGTTGGCGCTTAAAGACAAGCTCAGAAAAATAAAAATGGAGAAGGGCGACAATATTCCAAAATCTCACGAAGTTTGTCCGCTGCAAGGATGAACTAGGAAGTGTGGGGGTTACTGTTGATGATGAAGACTTGGTGAGCTTGGCTCTCCTTGGGCTTCTGAAGAGTTGGCATAGCTATGAAGACTGCATCGATGGGCCAGGAGACTGTCGGGATGGGAGCTGTTTTGATCGGATCTTGTGCGGGAGGAATAAGAGTAGGGTACAGGATGGCTCTTCATCGAGGAATGAAGATGAGAAATGGGCTCAACACAGTTACTAAACAAGGAAAGGAAGAATTTCCTTCAAATCAAACTAAAGGAAAATGGATTTGTCAAGGTGGGGGATGTTTTCCTTTGTCACGAAGGAATTTACCCTTCTTGTCCACTGTGAAGAAGAAGAAGAACAAGAAGGTTGCTGGAGTTGCAGCTAGAGAGGCCTTAACCTCGCAATTTGAACTTGATTTCTCTTTGATCGCATGCTTGGTTTCAAGGGCAATGGGATTGGTGTGGTATCTTGATAATGGTGCGTCTTTCCATATGACGAGAGACAAGGAGTTGTTTAGTGACTTGGAGGAGAAGGACCTCCCGGATGCATATAGAGATGGGCGAGATGGTCGATACGGTGCAATGGTATTCAGGACCATTGCAAGGAGGTTGTCATCCATTTTTGAAAAGTTTTATGCATGTTCCTGAGTCTGAAGAAGAACTTAGTCTCGATTAGCAATTTTGGAGACAAAGTTATGATGTTGTTTCGGTGAGGAAAACCTTCCATAATCAGTACAACGAGGTCAAATAAGAATATAGGGATTCAAGTTAAGAATCTCTGAGTTTGGAGAGGTCAATGGGCTGGCTGTGGGTAGACAAAGAAAAGTAGTGAAAGTGACTCAGGATGAGAGAGATTATGTACAGGGAGATTGGGCCATCTTCACCATGGTGCTTTGAAGATTTTGTAGCAGATTTCTACTGGAATTCCCAAGGGTAATCTTGGGTATTCAGATCAATTCAAGGGATGTACTATGGGTAAGTTTGTGAAGACCACCTTTCATGAGAAGGATAACCGTGCTTTTTTGATCCTGAAGATAATTCACACAGATGTGTGTGGACCTTTCTCGGTTGCTTCAACAACAAAACACAAGTATTATGTTATATTTGTTTATGAATATTCTCGTAGATGCTGGATCTTCTTCATGCAGAAGAAGAGTGAAACATTCTCAATTTTCTGTGAGTTCAAAGCATTGGTGGAGAAGGAGTTGGGGAAGCAAGTGAAATCTCTACGGAGCGATAATGGTGGTGAATACATCTCCAGCGAATTCAAAGACTTCTTTAGCAAAGAAGGAATTCGAAGAGAACTCATAGCACCTCATAACCCACGGAAGAATGGGGTCACTGAGAGGAAGAACAGAACGATCGTGGGTGTTTCACAAGTTATGCTGCATGACCAGGGCCTACTGATGCACTTATGGGCTGAAGCATGCAACATTGCGGTTTATGTGCAAAACCGTTGTCCTCATAGAGTACTTGGCATGAGTACACCTGAAGAATATTTTACTAGTAAGAAGGTTGATATTTAACATTTGAATATTTTTGGCTCATCTATTTACATTCATGTGACAAAGGACGCCAGGAAGAAGCTGGAGCCGACGGCAGAAGTTGGGATATTTTTGGGGTACACAGAAACACCCCATAATTATCGTGTGTATTTTCCAGACTGTTGGATGATTGTGGTGTGACGGGATATAAAATTCAATGAGGTGAAAGCCATGAATTTGTCGCTTGAGAGGGAGCTACACTTGCATGTAGAGGAGGAACTTCTTATTCCCAAAGATGAGCCTCTAGATGTGGATCAGCCATAGGAGGAGATTCATGGAGTGGAGGAGTCCATTCATGCAGAACCAAACATCAGACAAGGCAAAAAGCGTACCATAGAAGCTCAGAGGCTGAAGCTTGATGCGGCACAAAATGTAGGAATCCCTACATCACAATGCAGACAAAGATATTCACCTGACCGATTTACTGGATACATGGATCTTGTGAGAAAGTGTATCATGACAGAGCCATCTTATTTTGAAGAAGAAGTGCAGGAGCCCACATGGGTAGATGCCATGGTGGAGGAGTATGACTCCATTGTTAGAAATAGTGCTTGGGAGATTGTTCCAAGGCCGGTGGGAAAATCAATTATAGGATCAATATGGATCTACAAGGTAAAGAAAGCTGTTGATGGGAGCGTCGAGAAGTATAATGCAAGATTTGTTGCCCGGGGCTTCTCACAGATCGAGGGGATTGACTATGAAGAAACCTTTGCACCTGTCGCATGGTATTATTCCATACAGACCATCATTGCTCTCTCAGTGAAGATGGGTTGGCACATTCATTAGATAGATGTGAAGACTGCGTTCCTTAATGGGATCATTGAGGAAGAGGTGTACATTGAGCAGCCTGAAGGATTTTAGATCTTCAGCAGCGAGTTGCATGTGTGCATGCTCAAAAGAGCGTTGTATGGGCTGAAACAAGCACCTCTTGCTTGGTACACTCAGATCGACAACTATTTCACTAGACTTGGCTTCACCAAGAGTGAGGCGTATGCAAACCTGTACAAAATTGTGGTGGAGGGTAAGCTTTTAATCATTGTTCTTTATGTTGATGATTTAATACTAACGGGTGATGAGTAGTTGATACACTCATGCAAGGAAAATCTTGCAAAGGAGTTTGAGATGAAGGATTTGGGCCTCCTTCATTATTTCCTTGGATTGGAAATATGGCAGCGGGAAGGTGAACTATTTGTGTCTCAAGGCAAATATGCTCGAGAGATATTGGAGAAGTTTCACATGCAAATTTTACCAACCTCTCATTCCTCTTCAAGAAATTGGAAAGGTTCCTTCGGTGAGAGTAGTGGATGCCATTGTTGTCATTGGTGGTGGGTTCGCTCATGTATTTAGTTAATACAAGACGGATACTATGCGGTAGACAAACTTTCTAGTGATAGTTAAATACAAGCTCTTTTGGAAGGCAGGCAAGCATGTCCTGAGGTATCTCAGGGGCACAATTGAGTATGGATTATGGTACAGATAGACGAATGAGGTGAAGTTGCATGGCTTCACGGATGCAGATTGGGTAGGTAGCCCAACAGACAGAAAGAGCACATCAAGAGGGGTTTTCAGTATCGAATCTACGAAAGTTTCTTGGTACAACAAGAAACAAAGATCTGTGGCACTCAGTTCAGCGGAAGTAGAATACATGGCAGCAAGTCAAGCTGCATTTGAGGCTATCTGGATGAGGAAGATCCTGGTTGGTTTATTCGGTTCACATTTAGATCCTATAGTGATACATTATGATAATCAGAGTTGCATTAAACTCTCGGTTAATCCTGTGTTTCATGATAGATCTAAACATATTGATATCCGATATCATCATATCAGAGATTGTGTGCAACAAAAGATCATGTTGCTTCAATACATTCCTACGGAAGATCAGGATGTAGATATTCTGATGAAGGCGCTCACCAAGAGCAAATTCGAATACCATAGAGGCAGGATCAGGGTGAAAGATAATCCCTATATTGTTGATAGGGAGTGTTAAGATTCAACAAGATGATGAACTTAGTGAAAAGAGTCGCCTTCACTAAATTGGCCCGAAGGCTATTTTTGGCGCAAGTCTATTTTTAGACATGGTGATCATATTTCAAAAGTTGCAGGATGCTATTTGTGGATGGTTGGTCAAGTTGGAAAAATAGATGAAATTCTATTTTTAGAATGTTGGGCGAAGTCTATTTATAGATCGTCGATCTAAAAATAGAAGTGTCGATTATTATTAGCTCTTAATAATAATCCAACAATAAACATCAACTTATTCTCTTGGAGCACCTAATTTCAGTTCACAGATTTCGCAAATCAGTGGGTTGAAGGAATTACACAATTCCTAGGGTTTATTGGTGGTTCATGCATGAAGGACTCAGTTAGAACTTAAGTGGAAAAGTTATGATAGAGTTGGAAGAGTAGTTCATGGAGTTGTATTCAGTTTAACTCAGTTAGACTCAGTTGAGCTAGTTTTATCTAGTCTAATTGAATGATACACTAGTGAGAGTGGAGTGAATTAATTCACAAATAATAACTCATTAATCAACTGAACAATACAACAGTTAACTACAATGCATGTCAATTCCAGTGGAGACCCAGTGGAGAGCTAGGTGGAAGGGCAAGATGGATTATCTGTTGTGACTATAGTGATGCATTGATTGCACCACACACACATTGGAGTTTCCAATGATGATTGCGCAGTCAAGGCAAGGGTAATTCTAATTCATTCAGAGCTAGTCTTCAACAGGGATTGCGCAGTGGAGGCAGGCTGGCAGGAGGGCAGAGATCGGTGCATGGATTTGCAGATTTCTTCTATGTTAGTGTGTGACGATTGATTGTACTGAGAGCTTGATGTACTAAGCTTTGTATGAGATTGTTACATGATCTCCATGATACATAATATATGATAGTTGGAGTTTTCAGCTTCAGGATTTCCCGTTAAACAATTGTGTTATGTGCGATTGTTTTTATTTATGCTTCACATGTATTTGTAATTTATTTTCCGCAAAAGATTAACAGCGGAATGATTCTGTATTTTGCAAGAAGTTAAATATTGTGAGATCAGGGGAATCTGGATATATGTATGCATGCTTAGTGTATACTAATTTCTACAGTCCAAGGTGGCATTAGGGTTTGCTTGAACATATCTGATATACTAATATAATGCGCAATATTGGAAAGAAGTGGCTAGATACACTTTATTAATATCATTATTATTAACTTGCTGAACCTGCCATACGGCCTCGGTCACAAACCAAAAGTGCTCAGTATCTTCATTTCCAATTCCTCTGAAATTAGGTAACTTCATCGACACAACCATATCTATGCCTGAGGGAGGTGGAGTTGGTGGTGAAGATGGACTGCGCGGTGGAGTGGGTGTTTTGTGATATGAGTGTAGAGGTGGAGTGGAAGGGGTTTGAAAAATACTAAAGGGCTTCTCATTTCATGAACCTCCTTCTTTAATGTCACTATATCTACTAATTTATGGTTCACCTTCACTATCATATCTAGGCTTTAGAGGGATATAAATAAATTTCTCTGGATATTTGCAGTAAACTTTTCCACTACATGTAGTCGAGCCTCTTCGTGGCATTCAAGCAATATGTTCACATAGAGAGCCTTGTTCACATAATAGCATTTTCAGCAACAACTTCAAATAGCATAGGAATTTACCTCTAGGACCTTTGGAGAATCTTCTCTTTGCTTCAAAGTATGATACAAATTGGTTAATGGAAAATTATGTCACGAATTATTTACCTCTAGGACCTTTGGAGAATCTTCTCTCTACTTCAGAGTATGATACAAATTGGTTAATGGAAAATTCTGTCACGAATCCTCCCAAGAGGCAATAGATCCAATGATCTATTGTGCAGGTGATCTTATTGTCTAACTTTTCTAATTGTTGAATCAATTCAGGAGTCCACTCATTGATTGCGTCGTCCTTCATGCAGGTATTGAATTCAGTCAATCGCGAAAACCATTCCTGTAGCTCATTTGCAAAGGAGAAAAATAATATCTCATGGACTTCTGTATAGATGTATTTATGTACCCACTTTTCGTCAGATAGCTTAGTACTTCGATTCTTTGGGAGTGTGAATTCAAGGATATTTCTATCTAGCCAATCTTGCAATTCATTTCGCGAAGGGTGTAACAACATTAAATCTCCCTCAAAATGATCCTGGTTCCGACAACAGAACCATTTTTTGGCTTGAGGGGTCCTGAACCAGGTTCAAATTTTTTCGCGCAACCAAGAAACCCTCCAACTACTGGCCCTTTCGAAAATGATCTGCTTGCTGATCAAAGTCTCACCTGAAGCAGTATGGGGGGGTGATGGAACCAAGTTTCTGCACCCTAAGGAAGAAAATAATGTATTGGCCCTAAGCAGATGGATTGCAGATTTATATCAATCATAAACTGATGTGCACAATACTTAACATATTATCGATAGAATCGCAGATCGCTTTAGCGCAGATATAACATGACAGAACCAGATCCAGATCTAAACAATATGTAATCAGTTAAGCATATTCATCTATGTATTCTATCATCAATGTTACTTCATGCATAAATAACAGAGGTAATTGCGTAGATACAAATATTCAACACAGAAGAAATGTGATCTTAATACAAAAACAATAGATAGATAACTCAGATCAATAACATAATGCTTTCACCAAAATCTATCCTTATATTAGATTCAGGTCAATTCAATACATCAGACTTTACCCTTCCACGCACACAGCCAACAAAGTCCGTACACAGCCAGGAATAGGTCTCCACGTACACAACCAATAGGAGCCTTTCTACCCTACCCGGAAAAACCCTTATAAAAGTATTACAGACGCATAAACATTTAGATCAAAACATCACATCAAGTTAAGTTACTTCCTTAGACTCAATCTATTTATTTATATCATTCTAGCACGTAAATACTATGGTCTCAAACCATGGGTTGAGGCCCACAAATTACCCTTAAACCCTTTTACATCAGAATAGGGACTTTGACCCACCCAAAATCCCCTTGAATCATTCGTGGAAAGCACATATACAAAAATTATACAAAATTATACCAAAAAGTGTACCCAGGGGACCCTGCTCCAACAATCCCTTTATAAAATTTTGGCAATTTTTAAGGTAAAAATATTTTATACCATAAAATTTGGGTGAATTTTTTTTAGAAAAAAATAGAAATTAACGAATTTTATTTATTTATTTATTTTTATTTTATTTTATTTTATTTTATTTTATTATATTTTTTTAATTTAATTTAATTTTAATTTTAGTTTTTTTAATTTTATTTTTTTTTTCGAAAAAACATGGAAAATTAGCCCACTTGCGAATATTAGCCCCTAAAATATTCTATGATTCTGTATGGGGCTCCTATACCAAACAATGTGAGGTCTAATTGGGACCGCATATTGGTGAGACCCCTTTGAATGTTGGAAGGTTCAACACTATCAACACTTTCCAATCTCATAAGGACTAACATTTTCAAGTGTCTTGGACAACCATTTTGGAGGATGTTTTTGAGATGTCCTAAGTTGTTTAGTTGGCTAAGATGGGGTGAATCAATATTTAGCCTTCCAATTCTCTCAATCACATCACTCAAAGTGTCTTTTGGATCAATGGCTGGAGCTTCATGAGTGGGCGAGAGTGCTTCAGAAGGAGATTCCATATATTGATCCAAGATAGGGACCCCCCTTCAAGATGTGGAATCTCATTATCAAATTTTTAAAAATGTTTTGCATGTAGGAATCTATCCAAGCGATCAAGCTGCTGCTCAACAACGTTGTCAGTCTTGGAAGATTCAAGAAAGATCACATATATAGATAATAGAAAATTCATATTTTCTTCATCATAGAGACGATATTCTTTGGAGGTATTCGAGTACCCCAAGAAGATACATTTCTGATTCACTGCACCAATTTTGTTTCTTTATTCCTTCGGTATCAGGACATAACAGGTGGAACAAAAAACCCTAAGATGCCTCACTTAATGAATGTGGTCATACGACATTTCATAGGGAGTCTTGTTTCTGAGAGCATGAGATGGACAACTATTATTAATATATGTTGCATATAGAATTGCATCAACCCAAAACATCAACTTTACATTTTTAAAAAACATCACTGAATGTACCATTTTTAAGATTGTCTTGTTCATTTTTTCAACTACCACATTCTGTTGAGGATTATAAGGCATGGTTATTTGATGTTTGATCCCATGCTGGAAAAGATAGTTTTCAAATTCATTTGAAGTATATTTCTTTCCATTTTCAATACGAATAAAGCACATATGAGATTGTGTAGCATTTTCAATCCATGTATGAAATTTTTTGAAAGTTTCAAAAGCTTCAAAAAATTTCTTCAATATATATACCCAACATATTCTGGTGTAGTCATCAATAAAAGTCATCATGTATTTATTACCATTTGTAGAAGTAACATGAATAGGGACACACAAGTTAGAATGAATCAATTTAAGCTTTCTATGTACTCTGGAATGAGAATCATGAAAATACCATTTGTTGTGCTTTCCTAAGTTACAAGAATCACATTGCTTAAGTTTCCTAGGAATGTTTGGCAAACCAGTAACACCATTTCTCTTCAATAAGTGAATACTTTCATAGTTAAGAAGCACAAATCTAGCATTCCATAAGAGACTGAATGGTATTGTAACTTCATCATATTGAGAACTATATGAAAAAGTATTTGCATGAGCAAATGTTCCTTGTATCTTTATGAGTTTTTGTTGTTCTATCCTAGTCGTGACAAGGGAGTTGTATGATGCTTTTCTAACCTCAACCTTGCCATCAAACATGTGAATGGAGTGTCCTTGCTGGTGGATGTGAACCAAAGACAACAAGTTTCTCTGCAACTCCGGGAAGTAAAGAGCATCATGTAGAAGAAATTTTGGGAGACTATGTAGTTTGAGCCTAATGGTGCCAAACCCTGATGGCTTGAGTTTTTACTTATATCTAAAAGTAGAATGCTCCATTAAAATTGTCATTGAATTCCTAAAATAATTGTCTTCAAAATTTCATGTGGCAAGTTTCTCTTGAATCAAGAAACCATGCATATTTCCATGAAGCAAGTGAAGCATTAAAAAATTCTTCATTTACTCCAATATTGCAATGTGGCGCAATATTGTGAGCGGATTCAAGTGCTTTACCTTTCCCTTGATATGGTGATTTTCTGTTATCTTCATTCCTTCGTGTCTAATTCTATCCCAAGAGAGCTTGCATGTAGAATCATCATGTCCATTTCTATTGCACCTTATACAATGAAGATCAGGTCTTCCTCCTTGGTAATGCCTGCCCCCTACCTCTATTGTTCTTCCTTCTTTGTCCTCTTCTGCCACCTCTTCCTTTAAAATAATCATGTGCCTAATTATTCTCTTTATAAGAGAGGCACACATATTCTTCAGAAGACTTAGAAGTTTTCTTCTTCCAAAAATGTTCTCTCTTTCAACAAACTTCTCCAAAAGAGAGTTCAAGGAAATCTCCTTAAGTTTTCCACTTGCCTATAATGACTCAAGCTAATGAGAATAAGTGAGATACAGTTCCTTAATGAAAGTGAAAGCTATGAGAGGAACATTTTTTTTAACACCTTATAGCTTATACATCATGCATAATGGATCTTATTTCAGAGGACAAGGAAAGGGGATCACCATATTTCAATTCTAAATTGAAAAATTTGATAATTGATTGGACTAATTCAAGCTTAGTGTGTGAGTCATATATATATATATATATATATATCAGCTTCTTTAAAGCTTCAAAAGCATTTTTAAATGGTGCAATATGAAGACTCACCTCTTCATTGACCGATGTTGCAATAAAGGCATGGGATTTTCTGTTCTTTTTCTCCCATATGGCAAGATTTTTGTCTAAAGTGGGATTTTTAGGAGTATTCCCACCTTCTCCTTTAAAAAATATTTTCCACAATTCATTAAATATGAGGGTATTATTAAGTCTCCATTTTCCCCATTTTTCACACCCATCCCAAGCCTTAATTCTCTTAGTTATGAACTCCTTCCGTCCTTAATTATGATTAGTTCGGCCATATTGTATTGTTTTGGATAAAAGGGTATTATAAGCCTAAGGTATGTTAAATTAACATAATAAGTGTCATTTTGCCTTAGACTTAATGTATTCTTTGATCTAGCTATGACTATTACTAAATTACCACTTCCACTGATCTATAACTTATGTGCATATTTGTTTTGATTCGAAGTAGTTCCAAAAAATCTTGAAGACAACTCATGCAACCACATTTCCTATAGCCATTGCAAATTTCCTGCAGCTGTTGCGAATTTCCTGCAACCATTGCAGATTTCCTGCAGCAGATCCGGATTTCCTGCAATCCCCAATTTCCTGCAGCAACATTAGCGGTTGACTGTATTCTACTTATTTCCAGATCCAACGAAGACTTGGGTTTTGTAGGTAATTGGTTGCACATGAAGACTATTCCATTGGCTGCTTTGAATCTCTTTTTGGAAAAACCCGAATTTGCAGATTTTCCGCTCGAACTAGATTTCCTGCAACTTCCGCTATGTACCAAAAAACGTCTAATCTATGCTTTCAGTCATGGATTAGACTTAACAAAAGATCAATTCAATAGCCTAGACCTGTATTGTTAGCTCATTGCTTAGATTAGTCATTCAAGCCAAATATGGGCTTTAGAGATTATATAAAAGGGGATGCATTTCACATTGTAAAGGGTTGTTGGGTTGGGATTTCTACTGATAAACAATATATCAGATTGTACTTGGCTGTATATTTCCATATTAATATAAATCTTATGTTATGTCCATTTTTCTGAGAAACCTCTTCAATTTTTAAAGAGTTTGCGAGTGAGGGAGGGCCCCCTTTGCTCACAACTCCTACAATGCAGTGTGTGTGTGTGTGTGTGTTTAATTTATTTTTATGTAGCAATATTATTTCATACAACTAATGCATTCTTTCTTAAGTTCCAGCAGCAGAAAGTTAATTGATTAGATGATTGAATTTCTGATGTTAATGTGTTAATCCCATTTGATCAAATCTTGGATTAATTATTGTCTAAGTCGATTTCTAAATTGTTGTAATTTGATCTTCTATTTTTTCCATGGTCAATATCAACAACACCGAGAGCTGTAGAGGGATGTTATGTTCCACTCCATAGCCTTGCTGCCAAAGTATTGATACAGGAAAGAAGCATTAGTTTATGTGTGTGTGTGAATGATTAATTTATGAACACTTCCAATAATCAGCCTGCATATATTTTTCATAGTATCTCACAAGCTTACCTACCTTGGGTTGACAATTTATGATTGGAAAATTATAAGTGTATAATTTGACTCAACATTTTGGCACAATTTCCGGGAAGGTGCTAAGGATGTTACTGAAGGTGTTTAAGTTTTATTTTGTTGATTTTGTTTTGCAGGACTGGGGGAGTCGAAGTGATAAGACGAAGGGCAAAGCCCACGCACCCATAGAGGTCCGAAATTCGCCAAAGCCATGTCACGATTATTTGGTAAGTGGATTTTTTTTTTTTGATAGTTGAATAGGGTCCAATATTTTCAAATGATTTTTGTGGTTGTGTGAGCACCACTTCATTTTTCAATACAATGGCTAGAACAAGGAAGTCAGAAAGAAATAAGGCAGCAAAGAGAGAAGAATCCGAACAGGAGGTCTGTAGTCAAGAGCAAATTGATAATTCCACAGCAAAATCCTATGTTAGAAAGTCTTCCATTGCTTCCCATCTCGGGTCTCCCCTTACAAGAAAGACAACATCTCTACTTAGTGGCCAGCTTGAAGAGGAATTCCTTATGAACCTTGTCATAGAACCAGAACTCCAGGCCATTGATTCTGAAAAATATGTAGCCTTCCAAGGTCCCACTTTTTCTTTTATTGATATGGCTCATCTAGAAGGAACTGATGAGAATGAGGAGAAATTAGTCACATTTGAATTTCCTATTAAGGAGACTGTTGGAGCCACTCAAATGAAAAACATTCCTCCCTCAGCCTTGCCTAACTTTCGTGGTGTCTCTAGTGAAGAACCTGATGCCTTCATATTTGAATTCGATGTACTTTGCAGGAGCTATGACTATTCTTCCAATGCCCAGAAGCTGAAGTTATTTCCTGCTACATTGAAGGATGCAACTCTCAAGTGGTTATGGGGTTATCATCAAACTCCATTTCAACTTGGGATGAAATGAAGAAGATATTCCTAATAAATTACCAATAATATTGTAAGACTAGGGATCTCAAGGAACAAATCTTTGGCATGACTCAGAAGGAAGGGGAGAGCATTGAATATTTGGTCGAGATATTCCAATATAATATGCAAACATCTAAAATGAATCAATTAGATCCCGAGACCAAGAGAGCCATTTTTCTTAGGGCAATCAGATCAGAGTATCTGGTGGTCTTAAGTTTAATGGGATCAGGTGATGTATCGAAGTTGACCTATGATGATGTGTGTGAGCTTTGTAAAAGATATTCTACAGGAAATTACAAGGTTGGAGGAGGGTCAAGGGACACTTCTTCTAGGCTTGTTAAATTGGTTGCCAGAGCTGAAGTAACCCTAGATGAAATGGGTAATTTATTTGAAAACTTTAAAACTGATATTCTTAGCACTTTTTCTTCACAATTGGATGTTTTTCATGCTAAGAAGAAACAGGAAAAATAGGATGAACTGGAGAAAACCTTGGCTGTGTTTTGCTCCAATTGCAGGAAGAAACATGCTCTAAGGGAATGCCCTACTAACAGTATAGAGGTATGCCGAATTTGCGAAGCTGAGCATTAAACTGATCAATTTCCTTCTCTGCCTGAAATAAAATCAACATATATGGAAGATCAAGAAGCTGTCAATGTAATTTATGCAATGGCACCTCAAAAACCATGGCAACCACATCCTCCAGGTATGTCACAATCGTGTTTTCAATTTCCTTATGCTCAAAATCAGATGTGGAATGTTCCAATGCCCTGGAAGCCTTGGCCCCCTCAGCAACCTTGGCAAGGAAACTATTCTTACTTTGCTTCACAAAGTTTCCCAACTCAAAACTTCTATCCTCCATATCCCACACCTCAACGAATGATGCAATCACAACAACAACTTCAATTAACTGCCCCACCAAATCAACCTCGTCCCACACAGCTACCTGCTCAGACAGTGTCTAACCCCAACAATAAAACCATCCAATCCATTCACAACATTGGATTGGTCACTTATCCCACTTTTCCTACCTACTGTATTGCATCGCAACCGTTGCAAGAAATTTCTGTTCCTGTGCTGCAGGAAAGTTTTGTTCCCGCGTTGCAGGAATTTCCCGTGCCGCTGCTGGAAATTTATGTTCCTGTGCTACAGGAATTATCTGTGGTGCTGCAGGAATTCTCTGTGGTGCTACAGGAATTCCCTGTGCCGTCGCAAGAAATTAAACTTAGATCAAGAAAAGTGGTGACTCAGCCCGAAAGAATTGAAGAAATTGTAGAGGAGGATAACCTAGAAATACCTGAAGATGAAACCACACCTTAACTAGCAAAATCATCTAGGCCACAAGAATGTTCCTTATACCATACAATCCAGCCTCCTTTTCCAGAGAGGTTGGAAATAGAGATAAAAACTAAACAACCCAAGTTCAATCTTGTGTCTGAACTAAGAAATATGTGCATTAAGATCCCATTGCTGCAAGAAATCAAAGATATCCCAATATATGCCAAAACAGTGAAGGAACTATGTATGAAGAAACCAGGAAGACACAAGAAATAACCCTCCACAATTCAAGTAGGTGGAAATATTGCAAGTTTAATGTCCACCGGATTCGTTACTGAAAAATATGTTGACCAAGGAATCCCCGTGGTTACCACCTTTATCAATGGGTATCCCATAAAGAATACTTTGATTGATTTAGGTGTAGCCATTAATGTGATGACTATGGAGACTTTATCTCATATAGGATTCTTTGACTTATAACCCACTCCTACCATGTTAGAATTAACAGACAGGTCTAAGGTTAAGCCAGAGGGGGTATTAGAAGACATTGTCATCTCATTAGATTCTTCGGAGTACCTTGCCGAATTTTATGTTCTTAAGCATAAAAAAAACTTGGGAGGGCATCCATTGATATTGGGGAGGCCATGGTTAGCCATGACTGATGCCTACATGGGGTGTAGATATAAAAACATGACCATCACCTATGGGGCTGAATCAAAGCACATCAATTTATATCCCCCGGCTAAACCCCTCTCGAGATCAGAAAATACACATTGGGTTGAAGAAGAAGAGCATGATTCTGAATGCACCCATCCAATTTTAACAATAGCCCAAGCCTTGAGTCTTAAGGAAAATTCTAAGGAAAATATGATAAATTGTTGTATTTCTAATCCTGATTTTCTGCAACATTTAGAAGAACAATATAGTAATAATTTACATATCATTAATGATCTGCAAGATTTTTATGAACATAGTACAACTTTTGAATTACACTTAGCCCTCTTATCTGCATTTCTTGCATATTCAATGTCTGAATGGGGGAGTAAGGTAGTGGAAATTTTTCCTGAAAAATATTTAAACATTTATTCTGCCTTAACTTCTAAATAAGAAAAATAATTAATTCAAACATTGAAAAAATTTCAGATACATTTGCATGGGAATATACCGATATGAGGGGAATTCACCAAGACACATGCATTCATCATATTTATATAGAAGAAAATGATAGACCTGTAAGACAACCACAAAGGATAATGAACCCCGCTTTAAGGGAAATTGTAAAAGATGAATTGTAGAAATTATTAAATGTAGGGTTCATTTATCCTATCTCAGATAGTCAGTGGGTGTCCCCACTTGTTATTGTTCCCAAAAAGAATTGTAAATGGCGAGTGTGTGTATATTATAGGGAGTTAAACAAAGATACATTAAAATAACATTTCCCTTTACCGTTCATAGACCAAGTACTGGACACTCTAGTAGGGAAAAAGTAATTTTCCTTCTTAGATGGGTTCAACGGATACAATAAGATTAGGATAGCTCCACAGGATCAGGAGAAGACAACATTTACATGTCCCTGGGGTACCTATGCATATAAAGTATTACCGTTTTGTCTATGCAACGCACCTACCACATTTCAGCAAGCAGTCCTTTGTATTTTTTCTAATCTTTTGCATGATTGCGTAGAAGTATACATGGATGATTTTACAATTATGGGTGATACTTTTGATGAGGCTTTACATAATCTTGAAATTTTTTTGCAGAGATGTAGAGAAAATAATCTTTCATTAAGTAATGAAAAGTTTTTTATGATTATGACTGAAGGTATTGTTTTGGGTCATCATGTTTCTACTACAGGAATTAAACTTGATCCGACGAAAATTGAAGTTATTATAAAGCTTCCCCCACCAATCAATCAAAAAGGAGTGCATGGTTTTCTTGGACATGCAGGCTACTACAAAAGGTTTGTTGAAAATTTTACAAAGGTAGCCTCTCCATGGATTAAATTATTAACTAAAGAATCTGAATTTCATTTGAATGATGAGTGTCAAGCTACATTTGATAAACTCAAGGAAAATATTTCTTCACCACCTGTCTTGAGAGGCCCAGATTGGATTTTTTCCTTCTATATCTCCACTGATGCCTTTGATTCAGCCATAGGAGCAATATTGTGTGAAAAGGAGGATCCTGTAACCTATGCTATTAATTTTTTTAGTAAAAATTTAACTCTTGCAGAACTGAATTACACGGTAACTGAAAAAAAATTCCTTGTTGTGATTTATGTTGTTATAAGTTTAGACACTACATCATAGGTTATGAATTTTTTGTACACACGGATCATTCTGATATTCGTTATCTCATGAATAAACCAGTCACTAATAGCATAATTACTAGGTGGTTGTTGCTACTGCAGGAATTTGACATCATGATATTGGATAGGCCAAGAAAAGAAAATCAGGTAGTTGATTACTTGTCTAGGCTCAACATGCAGGTGAGGATGTTCCTGTTAATGATAAATTTCCAGATGAAAATTTGTTTTCCATCCCTATTAAAACACCTTGGTTCACAAACATGTCTAATTATCTTGCTATAGGGAAGTTTCCACCTTAATTTTCATCTAATCAGAAAAAGAGAATTATTATAAAAAGTGTTGATTACTCTTGGATTAGGGGAGATCTCTTTTCACTGGACCTGATTTGATTATTCGCAGGTGTTTCAGAGAAGATGAGATCTATGACATCTTGAGAGCTTGTCATGATGAACCTTGTAGAGGACACTTTGTAGACAAGCAAACAGCTTATAAGATTCTTCACATAGGTTATTATTTGCATAGTCTTTTTAAATATGCAAATGAATATCATTCATAAATGTGATAGCTACCAAAGAATGGGGTGGCTTGTAGAATTAGACGAGATGCCTTTGTAGCCAAAAGTTCTCATAGAACCCTTCGAAAGGTGGGCTCTTGATTTTGTAGGTCCCATAAATTCTACATCCAAAGGTAAGAAGTATATCTTGGTTTTTACTAATTATGTTACAAATTGGGTGGAGGAAAAAGCACTACCTAGAGCAACAAAAAAAGCAGTGGTAGACTTTCTTTTCTCTAATATTTTTGTGAGATTTGGAGAGAAATAGTTACTGATCAAGGTGCTCAGTTTGTGTCTAATATTATGCACGGAATTATGAAAAAATATCATATTACCGACCGGAAGTCCACCCTTTATCATCCACAAGCCAATGGGCAAGTGGAATAAACCAATAAGGTGTTGGAGACAACCCTTACTAAAACAATGCAATTACACAAAAAGGATTGGTCCGACCGGCTTCTTGAGGCATTGTGGGCTTATAGGATCACATGGAGTAGCACTATTGGCTTTTCTCCGTATGAATTAGTGTATGGAAAACAAGTTTTTCTGCCCATTGAATTTCAGATCAGAACTTTCAAGATGTCAACAGATTTGGGTATAGACCTTGATGAAGCACAACAACAAAGAATCTTGCAGCTCAATGAGCTGGATGAAATTAGACAAGATTATTTTCAACATACTGACTTGATCCAGCAACAAAGGGCTAAGTGGCAAGACAGATACATCAAAAATAATCAATTCAAAGAGGGAGACTGGACATTGTTGTATGATTCAAAATTTAAGAACTTTAAAGGGAAATTCAATACACATTGGCTAGGCCCCTATGAGATCGAGAAAGCTTTTGACAATGGATCTGTTCGGCTAAAAACTATTGATTATGGGAATGTTACCTTCTTGGTGAATGGGCACAGACTCAAGCTATATCAGAAATCCCATTCAAAGAAGGAATTTGTGGAAGAAATTGTGAAGAAGAAATAGCTAGAAATGGTAAGGGAAGGGATCATTCCTTCCACTATCTCTTCTAAACTTTCTAGCTGATACAATGAGATTACTCTGTTCCACCTTGTGCTCATTAAACCATGAGAGGAATTTCTACTGGGTATAGGTTTATTCCTTTTTTCGAGCCCAATGGACTTATTACGGAAAAGGAGCCCCTCAGAGTCTTATTTTTTAGTATTTCAAACTCTCTAAAATTGAAATCTGGTGAGCATGGACTGCCACTGGGCTCGTTAAGAACACAGGTCAGTAGATCCTTTTGGATCCTCTCAATAAAATTTGTTTCTTTTAGTTAATATATGGATTTCTCATGTTGGAATGATGTGGGATTTCTTAAGGCCCTCATTCCAACAATCTTGGCCCATCGACATAAACAACTTATCTGGGTGGAGTATTAGAACCTTGTGATGCCTTGAAGCCTGTATGCCATAATGAAAGGCTATCTCACCAAAAACAATGGAGAAACATTATGGTTCCTTTAATACTAGATCCTAGAGAGAGTTCGACAATAGCTCATAAATTCACACCTGATAGGATGCATCATGGTACCTTGGTCCTCACTCTCATTAATAGTGATAGGCCTCACATTGGTTAACAGTTGCCATCAATGGCTGGTAATCCAATGAGATCGTTGCACATTCAACATAAACACATTCATTCATGTGCAATGGACTGTACATAGACGATGGGGAATATTAGTTTCAATTCCTGCAGAAGCATCAACAATTTCATTTCTTGTAGACACAATCTCAATTCTTGCAGAAGGTTAGACAAACAGTTTCATTTCCTGCAGACATAGTCTCAATTCCTGCAGAAGGTTCGATAGACACAATTTCATTTCCTGCAGACACAGTCTCAATTCCTGTAGAAGGTTCGATAGACAGTTTCATTTCCTACAGACACAGTCTCAATTCCCACAGAAGGTTCGACAGACACAATTTCATTTCCTACAGACACAGTCTCAATTCCTGCAGCAACGCCCTGAGTTCCTGAAAGACAAAAAGTATAGACAGAACATTAGTTTTAGTTATTTGATATAGTACTAACAATCATTATGGATTGAAGTCATGAATTATGTGATCAAATATATGATGTAATGTTAAGTTATCATTGCAAGGATAGAAACGTCATCAAGGAATAGACCATTGGAGGTAATTTTGGTAAAGTACAGCCAATGATAAGATGCTTGAGGTAAGGTATAATGACACTTTAATTTTTAACAATTTTCATGACTTAAGCTATGGTAACCCTTATGGAAAAAACATGGTTGAAGGCCATTGCGGCGTAAATCCCATGACTTGTCATCATATTTCTGACATTACGGTGGTTGTACTTCCGATGCCTATCTTGCAGGTTGGATCATGATGATCATCATGATCATGACCTGCCGCTCAAAAACGCCATGCCTTGTGATTTTTCCCATTTAACCTCCTCTCTTTGTCAAGAAATCTATTGTCAAGGTCTCATTCCGTATTCCATAAACTGTGTGCATTATTATTTTCCGTCTGCATTTTGTGAGCCACATTTTCTTTATCCCTTCCTTCCTCATCCGCTCTATCCATTCCTCCTTCACCATGTCCAGACCATGGCCCCCTCTCTGATTTGACCCAGAGAGCCTCACGCTGTTGGAAGCCGACCCTAAAAACAAGGAAATGATAGAAAAAGCAGGATGGCTGTGCTTCTTTCGGAAGTTCGATGACTACAACTCCGAAGTAACAAATTCGTTTGCATTGAACCTAAACGGTGATAAAGCATAGGTCAGAAATATTCAATTTCGGCTAACAGAGGAGCTGGTGGCAAGAGCATGTGGAATTTCGCAAGACAGGGAGAGATGGTTCAAACAACAACGCTTTAATAAAGGGACGTGAGCGTCTTTCCTTCGGAAAGATCATCCGAACCCTGACTAGGGAAAGGGGATTCTGCAAGAGTTTTTGAGGAGTAAGTACCATCGCCTACTATTCTTCTCACAGAAGTATATCACTTGCGAAGGTCACTATGGCCTCGCATTTTTATTCCATATGTAGCTCCTCGGACAGTTTCGAGATTAGCCCCTGAACTTGCCATATTATTTGAAGATGTCTTTGGCCCAAATGTCCTCGAATGTGAAAGAAAGGGTCTCCCACATAGAGGAAAACCTCTACCATCATGGGCTAGTGAAAATTATCTTGATAGAGGTCCTACAGAGAAGGAAAAAGACATGGGGGTACTTTCTGACCGAGAACCATTTTGTGGAAGATGGAGATTATGGCTCCCCAGCGCTCGAGGAGAAACAATTAGCAGAGAACCCCCAGAAGAAGCCGCAGACTCATGGGGCACAAGTAGAAGAGGATGACGAGGACAAAGATGCAATAATGATCAAGGAAAGCACTGTAAAAGGTTCCAAGAAGAATGTAGAAATTATATAACTAATGCGTTATATATCCAAGATTCTCCTGATCGCACACTATTTTAACTTCATGCACAATACAGAATCTATTCCACTATTGATCATCACATGTGGAAGTTAAATCAATTTCAAAGCACACATGAAACCATAAAAATTCACACATATGATCAGAGTGTTTTAACGGGAAAGCCTGAAGCTAAAAACCCCAACTATCTGTATAATATATGTCATAGAGATCATGTAACAATCCTCATAAAAAGCTGATCATATCAAACTCTCAGTACAATACAATCGCTACACACTAATCAGGCCCTGATCTAGAAAATCCATGCACTGATCTCTTCCACCTACTAGCCTACCTCTACTGCGCAATCCCTGCTGAAGAATGGATCTGAATGAACTTGAATCCACCTGGCTTGCACTGCGCAATCCTCATTGGCATCTCTACCGAGTGTTGGATGCAATCAATGCATCACTATAGTCACAACTGATAGTCTATCTTACTCTTTCACCTACCTCTCCATTGGTCTCCACTGAAACTGTCCATCCACTGTATTTAACTGATGTATTCTTTAGTTGATTAATGAGTTAATATTTAGTGAATTAATTATTAATTAAGTCACACCACTCTCACTAGTGTATCAATCAGTTAAACTAGATACAACTAGCTCAACTGTGTCTAACTGAGTTAAACTGAACACAAATCCACCAACTACTTCTACAACTCCACCAAACTATGTCACATGAGTTATAACTAAAGTCTCCATGCAATAGCTCCATTAAACCCTTAGGAATAGCGTGATTCCTTCTGTCAGCTGTTGTGCCACATGTGCACTTAACTGAAGTGCTCCAAGAGAATAAGATAATGTTTAGAGTCCAAATATTATTAAGAGCTAATATATTCGACATATCTATTTTTATACTGGCAATATAAAAATAGATTCCGCCCAGTATGTCTAAAAATAGAAGTCCATATATTTTTCCAACCCGATAACCATCCACAAATAGCATCACGCAACTCATAGAATATGATCGACATGTCTAAAAATAGACTTTGTAAAACTTTTGTAATTTACTTAGTGAAAAGAAGGTGACTCTTTTCTCCATTTCATCATCGTTGAATCTGCAAAACTCCCTCAACAAGATAAGGTCCATATACCAGATCTTTTGTCTCTATGCTATTCGAATTTTCTCCTGGTGAGCACCTTCATCAAGATATCAGCATCCTGATCCTCCGTAGGAATGTATGAAAGTAACATGATTCTCCGCTGCACACAATCTCTGATATGATGATATCGGATGTCAATGTGTTTAGATATATCATGAAATAATGGATTAACCGAGAATTTGATGCAACTCTGATTATCACAATAAATCACAGTAGGCTTTAAGTGTGAACCGAACAACCCGACCAAGATCTTCCTCATCCATATAGCCTTGCATGCAGCCAAACTTGCTGCCATATACTCGGCCTCTGCTGAACTGAGTGCCACGGATCTCTGCTTCCCTACTGTACGAAAAATTCCATGAATAATACTAAATATCCCTCGGATATTGCTCTTGTCCAGATTGGGCTCCACCTTATCCACATCGATAATAATACAACTTCACCTCATCCCTCTATGCATTACCACAATCCATATCACGATGTGCCTACAGAATATCTCAATACATGCTTGCCTTCCAAGAGGCTTGGTAGGCTTAACCATATCTTGTAGCTTGACAACGTAGCACTATGTCCGATCATGTATTGACTAGATACATAAGCGGGCCCAACCAACGTGATAAGCGATTGGGTGACACTACCTCTAGATGTAGCAACCTCTTTTCAACCACGAGGAAGAAGAGGAATGTCGATGTTGTACTTGCATATTTAAAAACTTCTGGGTATCACAGAGCTTACTTTCCTTGAGACACAAACAGTCCATCACTGCGCTGCCAAATTTCCAATCCCAGGAAATAATGAAGGAGGCCCAAGTCCTTCATCTAAAACTCCTTTGCAAGATCAGCCTTGCAGCAGAGTATAAGCTATTCATCACACATCGTGTCAGATACATCTACATTAAAAATCGATGATCCAGCAAAGTATTTTTTGCCTGTCCATATGTGGGATCACTCACTCTTGGTGAATCCAAGACCAGTGAAATAACTGTCTATCCTTGTGTACCAAGCACGAGGTGCTTGTTTCAACCCATACAACGCTCTTTTGAGCCTGCACACATGCGACTCGCTGCTGAAGATCTCGAAACCTTCGGGTTGCTCTATGTACACCTCCTCCTCAATGACTCCATTGAGGAATGCAGTCTTCACATCCATCTGATGAATGTGCCATCCCATCTGCACTGAGAGAGCTAGGATGCTCCATATGGAAGAATACCTTGCGACAGGTGCAAAGGTTTCCTCATAGTCGATCCCTCGTCTTGTGAAGCCTGGTGACAAATCTTTCCTTTTGCTTCTGATGCCTCTGCTATAGGCATCTTGCTTCCTTTGTAGATCCATCTTGAACCCTACCAGCGGTTCCCTTTCGGCACAGGACAATCTCCCATATACCTGCTACATTTCGACAATCGAATCATACTCTTCCACCATGGAATCTACCCATGCAGCATCCTCCACAGCTTCCTCAAAAGAAGATGGTTCTGTCATGATACACTTGCTCATCAAAGCCATGTATCAAGTAAATCGGTCAGGTGACTGGCTCTGTCTGCGCTGTGATGTAGGTGCTCCTACATTCTGTGCTGCATCAAGATTCAGTTACTCAGCTTCTGTAGTGTGCTTCCGTCCTCTGATGTTTGGCGCTGCATGAGTGGTTTCTTCCACTCCATGAACCTCCTCTTGTGGCTGATCCACATCACGAGGCTCATCATAGGAAACTAATAGCTCCTCATCACGCACATGCAGTGTAGCCCCTCTCAGCGACAACTTCATGAATACTACGACTCTTCTCCACCAATGCTTTAAACTCCGGCCCGAAATGTTTTAAGCTCTTCCACGCATGAAGGTAACAGTAGCAATCAAACCATCTCTTTATGGCGCATTTTTTCTTTGTGAAACGAAAGATCACACACACAATGGCTGTAAATTCCTCTCAGATCACAAAACTACAGTTCTCCTTCTCATAGTGAATCTTCACAAACTTGTACATAATTTACATCACTACCTTTTAAAATATTCTGCCACAAGTGTATAGGCTTGGTAGAAATGTTACAAATTGCTAGCGCCATGGTGAAGATGGCCCAATATCCAGTGCCACAATTCACCCTCATCTAGGCTCACCACTCCTTATGCTTTGCCTGCCATTGTTGCGCAACCATTTACCTGTAATTGATAAAGGTTCTTAACTCAAACCCCTATCCTCTAGGTTTCACTAGTTGCCTTACTGCACAGGAAAGCCTTTCCCTCGCTAAAGACAACATCATATCCCTTGTCTTCCAACATAGCCACAGAGATCATATTCTTCTTCAATCCTGGAACATGCATGACATCCTTCAATATGAAGGGTTTACCAGACTCCCTCTCAAAGGAAATGGTCCTGATACCAGTCGCACTGTATCTACCATCATTGCCCATCTCGATGTGCACTCCAAGATCCTTCTCATCCAAATTAGTAAACAAATCTTTGTCTCCGGTCATATGGAAAGATGCACCACTGTCAAGAAACCACATTGATCCCATCACATTTGAAACCAAGCATGCAATCAGCGAAAAATCTAGCTCAAAATGTGAGGCTAAGGCCTCTCCAGCTACAGATCCAACAACCTGATTATTTTTCTTCTTCTATGGATAATTAGTGGCGTAATGTCTGTGTTGGTGACAGTGAAAGCACTTCACCTTGGACAAGTCCTGCTTCTTGCCTTTCGCACCGGATTGAGAAGGATTTTTCTTTCCCTTCCCTTTCCTTGCTTTGGCAGCCAAAGCGCAATTATCTTCATATTCATTCTTCGATGAAGATCCATCCTTGGTACTCCGCCTTATCTCCTCCTGCACAAGATCCGACCAAAGTCGCTCCCATCCTGGCAGTTTCTCCCGACCATTGACAGAGTCCTCATAGGAATACCGCTCTTGACCCAAGGAGAGCCGGCTCTGAAGTCCTCTTCATCTACAGTAACCCCCACACTTCCCAGCTCATCCTTGCACTGGACAAACTTCGTGAGGTACTTGGGTATACTATCACCTTTCTCCATTCTTTATTTTCCTGAGTTTATCTTTAAGCGTCAACTTCCTCTGGTCGCTTTTGCTTTGGAACAAGTCTATCAAAGCTTTCCACATCAAGAATGGACTAGATTTACCATGAAGGCTAGGCACTATGTGATCCTTCACACCTTCCAACCGAATCCTTCAACACTTTTCTATCTTCTTTTGCCATGTGTCAAGTGCAGCAGCATTGCTAGAAGCAGGTTTTGGAATTTCTGCATCTATGAACTCCTTCAACCCATTATCCTCTAGCACCACCTCCATATAGTCCTTGCATGCAATATAATTTGAGCTGCCCTCAAGGGCATACTCCAATTGCAATTCGTTGAAAGACATCTCAACTTCAACACCAAGAAAACACTGTAGCAGATTTGAATTCCACCAGCACAAAACTCAACCACTTCAATAATTTGAAATTGCTCTGATCAATATCGCTCCGATACCATGTAGAAATTATATAACTAATGTGTTATATATACAAGATTCTCCTGATCACACACTATTTTAACTTCATGCACAATACAGAATCTATTCCATTATTGATCATCACATGCGAAAATTAAATCAATTGCAAACCACACATGAAACCATAAAAATTCACACATATGAACACAATGTTTTAACGGGAAAGCCTGAAGCTAAAAACCCCAACTATCTATATAATATATGTCATATAGATCATGTAACAATCCTCATACAAAGCTGATCATATCAAGCTCTCAGTACAATACAATCACTACACACTAATCAGGCCCTGATCTAGCAAATCCATGCACCGATCTCTGTCACCTGCTAGGCTGCCTCTAATGTGCAATCCCTACTAAAGAATGGCTCTGAATGAACTCAAATCCACTTGGTTTTCACTGTGCAATTCTCATTGGCATCTCTACTGAGTGTTGAATGCAATCAATGCATCACTATAGTCACAACTGATAGTCTATCTTGCTCTTTCACCTACGTCTCCACTGGTCTCCACTGAAACTGTCCATGCACTATAGTTAACTGATGTATTCTTCAGTTGATTAATGAGTTAATATTTAGTGAATTAATTATTAATTAATTCACACCACTCTCACTAGTGTATCAATCAGTTAGACTAGATACAACTAGCTCAATTGTGTCTAACTGAGTTAAACTGAACATAACTCCACCAACTACTTCAATAACTCAACCAAACTCTCTCACATGAGTTCCTAAACTGAAGTCTACATTTGTCTCTCCTACAGAGACAACCTAGAGTTGTGATAGACCAGTGCCTAGGACATCTTATATAGCAGGGAGCATATGGTATAACAGAGGAAGTTATCAATAAAATCTCTCATGCTATCTCTTGTAAAACAAGGAATACTAATCTGAATGGGACCAAGACCTTCAGAAACTGACACATAGAAAGAATACTGCAGAGGCCATATGCAAAAATTCAATATAAAATCCACAGAAAATTAAGAGACAGCTTACTGTAAAGAGGGCCAATTCAAAGATACCTCACATAAATAAGTTATCAGAAGGTGTATGTAGTGAGTGAAATATTGAGAGGATATTAGTTGTCATTGGGCTGATATCCAGATACACAATACCACCATGCATGGGCTTACCAATCTAAGAATCCATACATGACAATAGCGTTTTAAAAACACCCTCCCAAAGAAACTAATATAGCAGAAATACGGTTTAGATGAATATTGGAACGAATATCATGCACAAATTATATTTAAGCTGGCTTGACTAATCCAAACATGGGCATAAACTAGGATAAATCCATACCAAAAACCGGTGAGCCACTTGCATTCGAAGCTGTTATCTGAAAGATGGATGCAATCAAATGATCTATTTAAATAACACATAGAAAAGATTCTGAGGCCAATACCAAAGACCAGAATCCTCTTCAACAGATGGAACTCCTCCTCATTGAGACCCTATGGGCTCTGAGCCTTCATACAAAATTTCTACAAAATGTATACAAAAAGCCTTTCACTGCATAATTTTCTGATAAAATCTGGAACCCAAAATCATCTGATTTCTTGGGAGCTTTGGAAAAAGTAAAGAGGTAGGTAGATATTCATTAGCAAATCATGAAAGCATTTGCCATATGCTGAATGACTTTGTAGTGCTGTATGTACTCTGCTCCCTGCTTACTGAAATAAATGTACTGGGTAGAAATATCTTCAGGGACACGACAAAGAAGTAAAATCTCATAGACATTCTGTCCTTTCCTGAAGAAAAATGGTGCTGAAAAGAAAGCTTTAGAGTATGTTTTTTGCGAATGGTACCATCTGCCTTCTAAACCCTGGATTACGTTGTAGGATCTTCAATGCTAAACGTTGAATTCCTCGATCATCCACTGATATTTCTCTATTGTTCCATTAATATCTCCATCTGCGCAATCTGTGCTTTGAATGACTCTGGAGGGTTTGACAGATTTGAACCCTGCTTCTTTAATGGAAGTCTTGTCGATTTACCTTCCCAGGCCTTTCTCCATAATTACAATCTCTGAAAAATTGTCCTTTGATGTGCTCTGCTACTGAACTCATGACTGTAAATCACAATAGTCTTTCGTCACTGAAATCCTGCAAAACCCGCAAACTTTTTAAGAAAAAATCATGAGTGGGGATGGTGAAATGGTGGCATGGTGATGGCAGAAACACAGTGGAATGACGGAGAAATACTCTGGTTGCTGGTTGGAGGAAATGCAGAAGATTACACGTAAAAACTTAGAAATAGGCTTTGGAATGAATATGTATATGAGATGGACGTGGGGTGAACACACGTGGAACAGGTGACGTGGAGGTACGGAGTCAACTGGTGGAGAGGCAAGTGATTTGGATCGTCAGATCTCAGGAGGAGATCGACGGTTGAAATTACGTTGGAGGGCGATGAAATGGTGGGCCATGGGCATTATTGACTTGGATTAACACCCGTGCAGCTTCGTGGAGTGACTACCGTCGGATGGATCACTCCAGATCGGACGGCTCACGCACATATCGCGCCGTGTCTACGGACGAACGATAACGCGCGATGAACGGCAGTTTTTGGGCTGTACACAGGGACACGCGGCAGACGATGTATGGAATCGCTTCGAAATGAGAAATATCGCCCGCCTTGGAAAAGCAGTGCGATATAAACCACCAGTTTTGTACAGTGCACGGAGCAGGGACCACCGGGGCGGATAGGCTTCTGACCATTGATCTGCAGGTTGATCAGACAGTGGATGGGCGATTTGGGCGATGGACGGAGTGGGCCACAGGCGCGGTGAGGATTTGCGAATGCCGTCGGATTTGTATAGATCGACGGTTATAAATGTGCCCGATATATATGTGTGTGTGTGTGTGTGTGTGTGTGTGTGTGTGTGTGTGTGTGTGTGTGTGTGTGTGTGTGTGTGATAAGCACCTCCGGGTTTAGCGCTTGGTCTAGCACCCAGGTTACATGGAGGAAAAGACTGAGGGGCTAGGGCCGAAAGGTCTAGGCCTTGCAGATTTTCAAATATGGGTTTTGCGGCCTTTTTTTTTTTAATGTAATTTGGGGGGGGGGGGTAGGAAGGTAACGATAAGTAGAAAATGGGTTTCTCAGGTCAACAAGAGGGGGGTTCAAGAATTTAAGCGGGATTGCTTGAAAAAATTTAATAGGAGGCTGACATGGTCAACATTGGCTCCACCTGGGGATGACACGTTCATCCTTGGGCGTGTCGAGAACTTCGCAGACCACCTACATCATCAATTTTTACAGACAGGAAAAAATAAATCTATTCTACCTCTACCCTTATTACTCCATGAGACCAGATTAGATTGTTGGTCTCATATGTTTCTCTACCTAATCTAACATCTGCTGGGATTAGACTGTCCAGCAGATTTCTTCTCTACATTCTAAGACAAAAATTGAAAAACAGTCAAGCCAGGATTAGGCTGTCTGGCTTGCTGGACTTTGTAGAAACATTAAAAACAACTAACTACATGCTCACAGACTAAGCTTTATTGAGCTTTTCCTACCTACCCTACTCTAACTGGAATATTTACAAGTCTAGCTTACAAACATTGTCTTCAAATGTAACCAGTCCATCAAGTGATCCCATGACTGGTCCTTCTTTCTCAACTCCTTGAGCAGGCTGGATAGGCAGGGCAGCTCCCACTCTTTTTGTTCCACAATAGCAGCTTCGAAAAATTTTCTTTCTGTTTGCAACATGCTGCTCGAAAAGACCTTTGATCCTTGCTCAAATGTTTGCAGGAAATGAGCATAAGGATCATGAAAAGATACTTGGCTATGAATATTTGGTAGGCAGGCTTCAACCCGGATCTCTTCTTCTTCCACTGGATCAAGAAAAAGACTTTCTTGAGAGAGAGAATCTCCCTCATCTTCTTCACTTTCTGAACTGGAGGACTCATCATATCTTGTAGCTAAGTCCTCTTGGAGTTTTTATATGTTCTGCTCTGATGTGCTGAGCTCCGTGAAAATATCTATATATTCTTTAGCAGTGGTTTGTTCCATTTCTTCTTCCTTTTCAAGAGAAGGCCCCTTAATTTCAATCTGCTCAAGAATTTCTTCTTTGCTTACCTCCTCGTCTTCTGAAAAGGAAAGCTGATGGTTTCCAGTCTCACTGATGATCTATGGTAAAACAGAATGAATATTCAAGGAATCTTCATCTGCTATTATACTATCGTAGCTCTCCCCATCAGTATCATAAATAGCCTGCATTGGCTTATCACTCTCTGGAAGTAAAGGGAAATAATTTTCCTCCCATAGATCTACAAATGATGACACTGCAAGATTATCTTCTATTTGGGAAACATCATCATCAGATAGATCAGAAATAGGAAAAACATGAATATAAGTAATACTGCCAACAGAGCATACTGGATTATTAGCAGGTTCTTCTTCACTTTGATTCACAGAGGAGCTTTCTAGATCTGTACAATCAAACTCATAAGATGAATGGGCAAGAGTGTGTGTTCCATAGAAGATTTATGAGGTGGGCTGTTGATTTAATATATGATCAATCTCTTCTTCTGTCAAAGGGGAAGATTGTTTTGTGTTACTTTGTGCAGAAGAGTAGCAACTCTCTGTTTCTTGTACTAGCTGATTTGGAGGCAGGATGTCTTCTTGAACCTCTTCTAGAGTATCCTCAGTTATGCTTGTAGGAAAAACTTGAGGATCTTCTGATGTTTCTTGATCTCTCTTTGATTCAGACCAATCCTCATGAACCTGATGATACTCGGTTAGACTACAAGGCTCATGAGTGGTTTCTTCCTCCACATCAGATTCTGCATCTTCTATGTGGTCTCTTGTTTCCTCCAAGCAACATTCCCTATTTTCCTTTGCTATTAGGTCCTGATACTCTCTGATCAGCGTAACACAAGACATGGGTAAGCAATCAGGCAGTTCCTGATCGCTTTCCTCCTCATCTTCCATAGGTTTTAAAGCATCATACATGTCTTGCTCATTATCTAGGTCTTGATTTTGTTCTTGTTCTGGAAGAGGCATGGGTTGTTCTAAATAATCCTCATTTGCATTCATATTAGCCATATACATCTCCAACACTTTATCAAACGTTTCTATTAATTCATATAATTGATCATACAAAGCATCTAGCTTTGTATCCCTATCCATGTTTGGATCCATGTTTCTGCAAAGATGGTCACTGCATCTTCTCAACCAGTTCAAATTCTTCTACCAGTGGAGTCATTTGGTCTTTTGGGAGTTATGGAGTGAATTTATTTA
Source organism: Pinus albicaulis (assembly GCA_034641835.2). Classification (NCBI taxonomy): domain Eukaryota; kingdom Viridiplantae; phylum Streptophyta; class Pinopsida; order Pinales; family Pinaceae; genus Pinus; species Pinus albicaulis. The sequence goes on from JAXQQM020072483.1 coordinate 87,083, forward strand.
ATAAACAAATGTGGAGTCGCCAAGGTGAGGGATCTACAACTCTCAACTCTCCATGCTCACCGACTTGAAGAGTGAATTAGGTTTTGTCGAGGCCCAGGGATTTAAATTTTCTCAACTTCGTTCCCCGGCAACGGCGCCAAAAGATGTTGTCTCTCCTAGAGACAGCCTAGAGTTGTGATAGACTAGTGCCTAGGACATCTTATATAGCACGGAGCATATGGTATAATAGAGGAAGTTATCAATAAAAAGCTCTCATGCTATCTCTTGTAAAACAAGGAATACTAATCTGAATGGGACCAAGACCTTCAGAAACTGACACATAGAAAGGAATACTGCAGAGGCAACATGCAAAAATCCAATATAAAAGCAACAGACAATTCAGAGACAGCTTACTGCAAAGAGGGTCGATTCAGAAATACCTCACAGAAATAAGTTATCAGAAGGTGTACGTAGTGAATGAAATATTGAGAGAATATTAGTTGTCATTGAGCTGATATCCAGATACACATTACCACCATGCATGGGCTTACCAATCTAAGAATCCATACATGACAATAGCGTTTTAAAAACACCCTCCCAAAGAAACTAATATAGCAGAAATACGGTTTAGATGAATAGTGGAACAAAATATCATGCCTGAGCCATATTTAAAGCGCTTGACTAATCCAAGCATGGGTATCAACTAGGATAAATCCATACTAAAACCAGTGAGCCACTCGCATTACAGAAACATGATACAGGAAAGATGGATGCAATGAAATGATCTATTTAAATAACACATAAGAGAAATTTACAGACTGTGAAATACCAAAGACCAAAATCCTCTTTAACAGATGGAACTCCTCCTCATTGAAACCCTATGGGCTCTGAGCCTTCATACAAGAGTTCAACAAAATGTATACAAAAATCCTTTCACTACATAATTTTCTGGTAGAATCTGGAACCCCAAAATCATATGTTCTTCGGGAGCTTTATAGGAGAAAGAAAGTTCCAAAAAGGGAGTAGGTGATGAACATTTAATTGACAAGATGGCGAAAACGTGCATGCCCATATGCTGAATGACTTTGTAGTGTTGTATGTACTCTGCTGCCTCCTTACTAAAATAAATGCACTAGGTAGAAATCTCTTCAGGGACACAGCAAAGAAGTAAAATCTCATAGACATTCCATCCTTTCCTGAATAAAAATGGTGTTGAAAAGAAAGCTTTAGAGTATGTTTTCTGCGAATGGTACCATCTGCCTTCTAAACCCTGGATTACGTTGCAGGATCTTCAATGCTGAACGTTGAATTCCTCGATCATGCACTAATATTTCTCTGTTGTTCCATTAATATCTCCATCTACGCAATCTGTGCTTTGAATGACTCTGGAGGGTTTGACAGATTTGAACCCTACTTCTTTAATGGAAGTCTTGTCGATTTACCTTCCCAGGCCTTTCTCCATAATTACAGTCTCTGAAAAATCGTCCTTTGATGTGCTTTGCCACTGAAATCAAGACTATAAATCACAACAGTCTTTCATCGCTGAAACCTTGCAAAACCCTCAAACTTGTTAAGAAAAAATCATGTGTGGGGATGG